>JACEIK010000498.1:127051-226223 GCA_018107945.1 Datura stramonium | reverse complement strand
TGCAAAAAGAAAAACAAGAGAAGCGACAAGGAACTCCCTGAACGGGTTACTCCTCTTCATCGTCAGCCTCAACGTCACCACCATCACCTCTGTTGGCGTCACCAAGCCCAGAAAAATCATCGCCGAGCCCTTCAGATAAGTCATCAATTGGCCCCCGAGCTGAAGACGGAGCAACCATTACAGCATCCAAAGCACTCATGTTGGTTACTTCGACTGAAGTCCAACTTTTCCACTCCTGCACCTTAATTCAGAGGGACGTGACTGCCCCTTCTACTACATCCACCCTCTTACACAAAGTGGTGACATTCTCGTACAATGATTTGAGATCCTTCTTGATTGTTTTTGCAATGAGTTATGGGAGGCTCTTAGCCTAATGTTGAAGCTGGCTTTCATGTGTGGCGATGGAGACCACTTGACTGAGAAGATTGGGGAGGTAGAGAAACTCTTTGCTGATGCATGTCACCTGATGCTTGGACTGACATGTCAGGCTAGGGCACATTGGATTCGAGGGCGATTGGAGATTGGGTTGACCTGTGGGAGAGGGCTTCTTCTTGTACGTCGAAGGCTTGTAGGAACTTTTGTTTCACTGCTGGTGCCTCGGCATCTCTCTTTCGGTCAATGGAAATCACTTCAAGAGCAGTGGAAGGAGTCTCGTCCAAACAAAGAGGCACTCCGTATGCTACACAAAGTTGGGAGATCAAAGCAGCATATGGTATGGAAGTTCTGGACTGCCGAGCCTTCTTCTTCATCTGTTAAGATACAATTTTGCCAAAGTAGATGGGGACCCCCAAAATAATGCAAGCAATCAGGATGGATGCCTCCATGGTTACCCGCTGCTCATATTTTAATGGGATGATGCGAGAATAAATACAGTCTAGCCATAACTTGGCCTCAAACTTCAAATCGTGGCAAGAGATTTCAGCACCCATGGAGACCTAGAGAGGAGCATCAGCAACAATAATGCAAGCCACCCACGCATACTGGTCCTTCATATTGGCCACCCGTTCCATATAATCCGTAGCAGAGTTTATTTCATCATTCCAAAATAGATAATTTATAGCAGCCGGGGTGATATCAACTTCCACCCCATGAATCATCACCGAAGGAAAGTAGGGAAACTCATCCACTTTACCTCGATGTTGAATTCTCTCTTGGCGGGCCTGATAGGAGGCATAAAACTTTGTGACAAGGCTAGGGTAGTAAAGTGGCAAAGGGTAGGCAAATGCATGCCATTGTCGGTGGGTGAACTGCTCCATGATATTAAAGAAATCACCTTTCAACCCATCCAAGTCAAACCTCTTCTCCACCGTAATAGAGCGTCCCTAGTAGATGACATAGTGTTCCTTCATATTCGGAATACATAGAATGATGGCTTCCTTCATGNATAGTGTTCCTTCATATTCGGAATACATAGAATGATGGCTTCCTTCATGTTGGATTATGGTGGAGAAGACTTTCTTTGTCTTTGCCCTTGCTAGCAGATGAAGTAGGGGCCTTTCCTTTGCCGATGTTCCTGTAGGATGACATGATTTGTTTTTTTTCAAGAGGTATGTTAGTGACAAGACATAGAAGTAGAATTTTACAAGAAAAGAAACTAGTCTAAAGAAGAACTGAGAAGTGAAGGAAAATCAAACAATCAATCAAAGAGCAGGTGGTACCGGCAGACAACCGGTGGTTCACCAAAGACAATTCGCGAGCCGCTGACTGGCCACCGATGCTTAACAAATCACTAGGGAAAATCAATCCATTTTTGGCGGTTTAAGCGGCGTTTCACTGGTCACGTTTCGCAAACCACTGAAGTAGCGCCGGATTCACTCAGTAGCCAGGACCAATTTCAGAGTGAACCGGCGCCCTAAGCGGCATTTCGCCGAGTCTGAGCATCGAATTTCTGGCCCCTATTGTCCCAAATTATGACTCATTACTCACAAACACCCATTAACACACATTCAAAACAAACATAATACCAGAAACTATACTCCATTCCCACATATTTATGACGTTTATCCCTTAAGATTGGCGTCACCCGATCTATCATCGGGCAAAACATTATGCTAGATGTAAATGAGTTTCTTCTAACCTTAAACAGGAAAATAGCTCAAGATTTCATTGGCACCTTCAGATGAATATAGAGTAGATGGTATGAGTAAAGTGATTTCAATGGTGAAATATGTATAGGTATTTATAGGTAGAAAGTGGGAATGTGATGCGTTGATGGGGAAGGTGGGGGAGTTTAATGTGGGTGTGTTGGTGGAAAGTTGAAATATGAATAGGTGGGAAGGTGGAGAGGTTGAAAATGGAAAATGTAGGGAATTGAGAATGTTGGGTAATGGAGAGACAAGAATGGAAAGAAAAATGTTGAAAAGAGGGAAGCTATGGGAATATTTGCAGAATAGGGTGGCTGAGTAGGCATTTGGGATTGTGTGGGCCAACATATGTAGATTCCCCCTTTTACTCAATACGATCCCCGACTGGCGCTGCATCGGCAATTCATCACTTCCCTTCGGCGGTTCGCCGATGTGCCTTACCTCACCTTGTATTGTACCCATTGTTCTGGTTCCAGCCGGCGATGTACCATCAGTTCATGAATTGCATTTGTGGTTCGCCGGTCGTCCAACGAATCTATGAGTTGGCTTCAGGTTTTCTACTTTAGGTCGGCGATACACCAGCGACCCACGAATCTGGTTTGGCAACTCGTCGATACTTTCTTCATGATTTGTTTCTCATTTCTCAGTTCCTATACAAACAAAAACAACAAAAAATCAAATAATTCAATAAACACTTGGGTTGTCTCCCAAGAAGCTCCTTATTTATCCTCAGGGCATGACGTAGTCTTATATATCTACGTCCGTCTCCCTCAGCTTCAATCCCTTATCCTCATCATCATTTTGCAATACTTCAATGACTTTGAATTTGGGTGGAGTTCCAACTGACGGACATACCTTGAAGGTGACTTCCTCACTACCAGCCCGAAATTTTAACTCTCCAAGCTCCACATCTACCTTTTCTCTCCCGGTAGCCAACAAAGGTCTTCCCAAAATATTGGGAACTTCCACATCCATGTCACAATCTAGAATAACAAAATCAGCTGGGAGAATGAACTTGTCTAATTGCACCAGTACATCTTCTTGCACCCCCACCAGTATTTTGATTAATATGTCCGCCATTAGTAGCCACATCAACATCGGTTTCGTGCTTTCGAGGCCTAATTTCTAAATGAGCAGGGGCATCAGATTTATACTTGCACCTAGATCACATAGAGCTTTCTTAAACACACAAATCCCAATCATGCATGGAATTGTAAAAGCTATGGGATCTTCCCTTTTTGGGGCAAGGTTGCTCATAATTACCGCACTACAATGGTGCATTTTATCTTCATTTCCAGCATCAACCACCTTCTTTTTCAACAAATATTTCATAAATGTGCATAACCAGGCATTTGGATCAAAGCGTCCACCAATGGTATGTTTATGGACATCTTGCTAAACATGTCAACAAATTTCTTGAATTGATTTTCCTTCTTTTCTTGGTTAGTCGTTATGGATACAGTGGTGGGATTCTTGATTCAACCTTCTCATCAATCGGGGCTTTCATTCCTGCCTCTTCATCATCCACTTGAATGTGGATCTCATCATCCTTTTCCTCTGTTTCTTCCTCAACAATTTCTTCATTCTCTGAAATCATTGGCATTTTCTCAACCTCATCTTCATCAACTACCTTCGGGTTCTCCACCTCACGAGGATTCCCTGGGGCATCTCCAATCACCTTTCCACTTCTAGTGAAAATAACCATACATTGACCCTCTTTCTTTAGATTAGACATTGTATCACTAGGTAGTGTTCCCTTCATCCTCGGGTTAGTTTGAGCCGATAGGTGGTTCATTTCAGCTTCAAAATGCTTGATGGAGGCTGAGTGTGAACTCACTATTTGAGCGAGCTTAGACACCTCCCCTCTTAATTCTTTCACCCCACTTTCGGTCGACTACACCTTCTTCAAAACTCTTGAGAGCTTTCTTCAATTTTGGAGCTACCCGCATCACTTACCCCTAGTTGATTGTGAGGATTTCCAACCTTGGGAGGTGGAACTTATGGATTTGCACTTCGATGGTAACGATCACCTTCTTGGTTTGGCTCTCTATTGCTCCACCTCTCATTCCTTTCGGTCCATCCATGCTATTTACGACATATCCACCCTTGGTTATCATCCCTTGGGCACCACGGGCCTTAGTTCTCCTTAGAAGCCAAGTTGATGCCCTTCCATTTGGTTACCCATATGTTGACATTCTTCATCATATCTTGGTGGTGAAGGCTCTCTTTCATATTGCAGGGGACCTTGCATTCCCACAGCAATTACCACCATTGGACCTTCTCCCATCACATGCTTGGTCATCAATTATAATTTTTTCATCATCTTGGTAAGAGTCTCATCCCACTCATCATCCCTTTTTCACAATTCTGTCGCCAATGCACTTGAGTTGATCTCATTAGTAGACACACTTGTCTCCCTTGTGTGCCAGGCCCTATTGGTTTTTGTCATTCGGTCAAGGAGAGCTTTGGCTAACCTATATGTTTGGTCCATAATTAATCCCCTAGCTAGGTTGTTGGCAATGTATTTGTTGATTGAATCAAGGGCCCTATAGAAGCTTTGGAGAAGTACTTCATCCGGTAACCCATGATTTGGGAAAAGAGAAACCTTCTTTTTAAACCTCAACTATGCCTCATGCAAAGGCTCTCCTTGTTCTTGTCGGAATTTTGTGATATCATCCCTCAATTGTAACATCTTTGAGCGAGGGAAAAACCGATCTAGGAAAGCATCGGTTAACTCTTGCCATGAAGTAATACACCCCCGAGGAAGTTCCTCCAGCCACATTGTTACTTCCCCCGTCAATGAGAAAGGAAAGAGTCTCAACCTGATCGACTCTTGACTAATGTTTGTGATGTTGAAGGGCTGACAAATTTCTTAGAAATTCCTCAAGTGTCGATTTGCATCTTCGCTTGGTTTGCTGCTGAAAATCCCTTTCATCTGCAATAAGTGCAACATGGTGCTAGTAACATGGAACACCACATTCCCTACTATCGATGGTAAGCGAATGGCTCCTACAACTTCCGGCATCACCGGATTATCTTCTTCAAGTTCCATGTTATCCTCCACTGAGCTATCTCTTTCTTGGAATTGATGGCTCATGAGGTGGTGAGATCCTAACAACACAACAGTAAATCAAATCAAGTAGCTACGATGTACACTAATTCAATTTAACAATCAATCACTAGATTATCAAGGGCTAGTCCCCGTCAAACGCCATTTTTCATAATGTCCAAAGTATATTCTAAAATCAAAGAGTATACATGGTCATTGTATCAAAAAAAGTAACCCAATGAGGGTCGGGGTAAAATCCCACGAAGATTATGGAGTGATGAATTCAAGCATCGATTGAGAAATTGATATTAGCTTGCACCATATAGATTTAACATAAAAACAAGGAAAATCGGGGGAATAAACTTTGCAGATAATTACACAAGTTACTTTAGTGAACTAAAAGTGAAAGAATCAGCTAAGTTGTTGACAATAATGCGAAATACTAGAGGTGCGGTATAGATGAAATACTAACTAGATCGGGATTGTCAGGTCATTCCATAAGTTCAACAAGTGTAAATAATCTGGGGAAATAGGTAGCCTCTGCTTCCCAGCAACTTCACCATTCACTAGCTATTAGCTGCTAATTAGGAAGGAGAAAGTAATTTCAGCAATTACTAGCTTAATTTTACAATCTCTTATCCATATCCACTACTAGATTCCCTTCCAATACTTAATTATTCTCTCTCGAGCAACAATCAAACAAGTATAGATAGACCCATAAAATTATCAATAGATATTCATTAATAGATTAAAGGGAATCCAATAGATTTACACTTAATTGAACATCATGAAGTTGACTCTAGCAATACCCAATCCAATTAAGTATTCATCATCAGACACCTCTAATTAATGATTTTAGCTACTCATAGTTAAGAAATTCAAAAACACAATCATCAATAGCATCAGTGAATTTAATAAGAATAGTAGATAAATTAGAAACACAATTGTCCTTCACTATAGCTGAAACATAATAATATCAAAGAAGAAAATAGAGCAGAGTATCTTCTACAAATTTCAATCAAAATCCCTTTATCAGCTAAGAGATTGTCTTCAGCTAAAAGAGGAAATAATGATCGATGTATGTGGCTTTTCTCTCTAACTCTATATCTTGTTCCTCTATCTTTTTCTCCTCTCTTTTAACGGAAGTACTTCTATTTCTTTTTATACCCTGAAAAGTAGGGTACCTTTCCTTCCTTTTTCAGAAATGGACAGTTATACCCTTAAAAGCATAATTTTGAAACCGGCGAAGGTACCGGCGGTTCGCTGATGAAATCCGTGAATCACGGATACTTGCTCTTCTTTTTGCATTCATTTCAATGAACTTCAGCGGTTCACCTGGTGTTTCGCCGATGCCAATTTGTGAACCTTCGAATCTTCAATGCAAATTCCATAATTTTTAGTGTCATTCGGTGGCTGCATCGGCGTCTCGCCCTTTGGTGACTCGTGAACTGCCGGTAGCATTCCTCCCTTGAGGTAGTGACCTTCAGCTCTTAACTGGCGTTTTGCTAGTTAACACTTGCAATTCACCGCTTATACTAATTTCGTCCTTTTTACTCTTTTCTTCAAACATAGGCATCTGCACACAACAAAAGCAGAAAGGGCATAAAATCTACATAATCAACTCGGGAACAAGACAAAAACTCAGGCTTTAGAGTATAATGAGTTGGTAAATTACCAACTCATTAAGAACCTAGAATGGCTAGGTTGATTACAAGATTAGGGATTCAAGGATGGACTCATCTGTTCCTTTGCTTCCTTCCACGGGTTCATGAGCTTGAAGTGGTTCCGGTTTATACAGCATCCGGAGGTGGTACATGATGGGGTAGTGAAATCTAATCTGAATGGTGTTGCCTTTACACTTGATGTGAAGAGTTAGATGACATTTAGTGATCCCTTGTGATGGCTATAAGTACAATGATGTTCCTAGGTCACTTAGATGTGAGCTCACTACCAGGTTCACCCAGGAAGGTTACTACTGGGTCACATCGTGTAATAAAGGGGAGATGGGTCATGATCGCAAGCTGTTGTTTGAACTGGTCAAAAAATGTTTGCTACCAGAGTATTGAGTGTCTCCATGAGGTTTTCCATCATGATTTAGGGCTTATGGGTGCAATTGATGAGCAAAGGTCAATCTTCCTTTGCTCATGATACGCCATATTGCAAGGGTGACTAACCCAGCAAAGGGGATCTCATGGACTCGCTTTTGGTTTTCTTCCCGATTATTGTTTTTGAGGCACATCATACCATTATCTCTTTTGGAATGTTGGGGTCTAAGATAGATTTATTTGATCATAAGACTTTGGAGGAATGTGAATTGGTACAACCTGTACAAGGTTCATAAGACAAAGGTCCAGTTGGCCAAATACTTCTTGACCTATAACTGGTTGCTTCTAGAGTTGCTGGATTGGAAAATGAAAATACCCAGCTTAAGTGAGATGTCTTTGTGGCCAATGCTGAGATTTCCTCTCTTAAAGATTGCCCCTTATTATTGAGCAAACCTTTCCCAGCCCAGAAGAATTGAAAAATTGCTATCCTTGATGGAGAAAAATTAGCTCTTACTTCCTCTATCTTTTTCCCGCTCCTTTCCTAATTTGTCTTCTTATCGATACTTCACCTTAGATTGTTAGGTTCCTTTTTGTTTTAGGCCAGTTTTTGGTTGTATGCTGTTGGTGACACAATGATATATGTTTGAGATTGGTGCTTGTTTAATCTTGATCATTTCTTGATGCATGTTTGATCTTGTGTAGCTTAGATGGCTCATACCATCTCTCGCCTTAGTACTCCTATTGTTTAAAGTCTACTCGATCCAGCGTTGCCTTTTTGTGGCCATGGGTTATTCTTCTTTTGCATATACTAAATTTTGCTGATTTATCTATATCTTTCCAATGATGTCAAAGGGGAAGGGGAATTTTAGGCTATTCAGGGTGTTTGTCATCATCAAAGAATTTGTTACATATTGAGTTTTGATGATTAACAAAATGTTTTAGGACTATGATTTCATATCAAGATAGGCAGGTACAATTCTTTACTCATACTGATATGGCTAGTCATATATTAATCTAGGTGCATAGGTGGCATAAGTTATCTCCAGTCAAGAAAGGATACGTGTGAAATGTTAATAGGAAAACAAAGTAGGAAGTCAAGAAGGAAGTAGACATCAGGAGAAAAAGGAAAGGAAAATATTGACTTTTCTCCTGCAAGCCAAAAACCTAAAAGGCATACCAAGGTTGGAATCAAGTGGCGACAATTAAGGAAAAATATAAATAGGGTCTTGTGTGAAATGTTTTCTGCGACAATTGACAATATGTAATAGCAAAAGGGTTTTCATATAATTGTCGAACTTCAAGCGAGAGAGAGTTCTTTTGATTATATTCTCAGGTCAGTTGTGAGTTTCGACCGAGTATGTGGGATTGAAAGCAGCGTCACTAGTTAGAGGTAATTAATGAAGTCTTGAGGTACTAGAAGAGGTAGTCCTTTGATTGTGGAGTTATAATCTAAAACCTATACGTGAATTAAATAGAAATCCTATTCGATAGGTCGTGTTTTGTTACTCCTTGAGTAGGAGGTTTTCACATTACATCGGCGTGTTCATTACTATTACTATTCTACACGTGTATTTATTGGAACCAGGTTCCAATATCATAGATAGCTGATGGTGATTTCATGTGGGTAAGTTTACTAATTTTATCTTCTCCATATTATTAATTCTTATATTTCTTTGGATGATTGTTGTTATTCTCCATATGTCTATGAGTTAAACTTCAGATTCTAGGATTATGGTAAATCATGAATATTGACTTTTGATGATTTTCTATCTTACTACAAATTATTACTTTTCTAATTGCTTGATTGTTTAGCCGACAATTAAGTTCTATGTCGATTATCTAGGAGCATACTCGAGAGAGATTGTTCTTAGATTAGAGAAGGTAAGCAAGGACTTGATCTAATTTCCTAGAATTAGAGCGTTGAGAGCTAGGATAAGGATATGCCCTAGTTACACTAGGTCAATTAAATACCGTAAATTGTGCATTCTTAAATGATTAATTCCATATGTAATAATATAAGCAACAATCTAGTATTATTTGGCAATTAGTGGTTTGGGATCATACTACGAGTAATAATAATTCAATTAGTTAGCTATCATTAATAATTTGGATTAAGTAGGAATAGTTAGAACTCCAATAGAATTTTGAACCAACTACAACCTGGAACATTCCTATCATTGATAACATAAATATGCATTCTTAATTTTCTTTTGTTTTAGTTACTTTATAATTATAAATTTTTATTTTAGATAATTAGCATTAGTTTAATTTACTAAATATTAAATCATAATTCCTTCTGAATTCGACACTCAACTCTGAAGTTACCTTATTACTTTTAAGACCACATATTCTTGCATGTGTGTTTAGGAGAAATAAATTTTTGGCATCATTATGCATTGGACTTAAAAATTTACTAGTTATCTTGATTACTCATTTTTTTTATCATATCTTACCACCCTTCTTGACATGACATCCTTGAATGAAAGTTTGTCAAAGTTGGTTATTAATACTTTGATGATTCTTGTCTAGTTTGTAAGGACCCCACTTATGAAAAATCTTTACAAGAAATTAGTATAGGAATGCAGTGGTTTGCATCAAAAGAAGTTACAAATGGGATTAGATACTTTTAGAAGGAAGAATCAAGCCTAGACAAGAGATAAGACCAATTTGGCTTAAATATTCATGATCTTGGGCTAAATTTTATAAATAAATTGAAGCGTATAAGGCCCAACTATCAATTATTGTGGGTAGCATGCAATTTGTAGAGTAAAAAAAGAAATTCCAACCATTCGACCAAAATATAGTGGATGATGCCAAGATTGAAGATATGTACAAAGGTGAGGATATCATGTTAAGGGCAGGTTGGATGTTGGAGCTTATTGTACCTCATTCTAAACACTAGCCGATATTGTGTTTGGTTGGTGACCTAGAAGTGAGCTTGCTAAACCTATGGAGTGGATGAGAAACAAGGTCCTTGCATCTTAAAATTTTTAACACCAAGAGACAGAACAACATTTCTCACTTAAGCACTAAAAAGTGTAAGATGTGACATCTATTGCTTGATTTCTTTACGTTTTTACCATCGTTCCGTGATTATAGCAACTAAAATGGAAAAAAAAACTAGGTGTATAATTATATCCTCAAGGTGCAAGAAAAAAGTAAGTAGAGATGATAGCATCGTACTGCAATATTAAATAATATACTTGTTGGGGTGTAATCAAATTTTTATTGCTTTATGTTGTTTTTATTGATCCCATTATTTTATTATAGTGTTGATTTTCTTTTTTTAGGAGTATGAGCATTGAATCAAAGCCACTGGATGTATGAAAAAGAAAACCACAAAGTTGGAAGCAAGTGATAGGTGCCTGCATAAAGAACCAAGTTTTGTTGGGAAAAGTGTCAGGACCACATGAATTGTAAACTTTTTGGCCTTCTAGTGAGTTTCTTTTACCCTCTTATTATGTATAGTGTGAATTAAGGACAATACACAATTAATAGGAGGAAGATATAATTTTGCTCATTATTAATACTCCATCTGTTTTAGTTTATTTGTCTTATTTTTCTTTTGATTGTTTAAAGGTGCCTCTTTCCTTTATTGAGAACTCTTTAATTTTAACTTTTTAATATGCAAGTTTAAAACCACAATATTAAGAGATATTTCGGTACATTCTCTACATATTTTGTTTAAATTTATAGATTCAAAAGTCTCCTTCACATTCATAAAATTCATATTAGTCAAATCAGATAAACAAATTAAAATAGAGGTAGTATTAATAATTTCTCCCGGTTTTTCTCACAATGCTGGTTCTTTCTAGAAGAGATGCAACATGAATCGATTAATTTTTAATTTTTAGTATTAATATTTTTTATTTATTTTATTTTTTTTATTTTTTTTATTTTTTTTATTTTTTTTACTTGTTTGATATGTTGAATTAAGCTTGAGTAGTAATTTTTAAGCGAGTGCTTGGTGTTAATAAAAAATAGTAGACTTACTAACACAAAGACTCAGGTATGTGATTTTTATATAATTTTTTGTTGTTCACAATGACCCTATCTGTTTTGAAAGTATATTTCTCTATATTGATTGATACTTTTGCAATATGAGGTAAAAATTTCTTGCATATATTTCATATTTTGCATCTTTGTCTAGCGCATGTTATTGAAGGAAAATACAAAGTGTTGCTCCATTAGAAGATGATAATGGGCTTTCTGTCACGATGTAAAATTCGGGACCGTGATGACACTATCCCAAATCCATTGATAGGAAAGTCAATCCCTCCATTTACTTATTAATTAGAACACAACACACAAATAATAATAAGTTCTCAACGGAAGCAAGTCTTTTTACCAAGCCTTTCATAAAGTCAAGTAAGGAAAGAGAAAATCCAACATCAGCACCCAAAATCTGGTAACATGAGAACAAGTCTTTAAGAATCTTAGAATTGTAAAATCTCAAGAAAACCCAGCTTCTCTACAGTGGAACTCCTAGCCCACAAATGCATACTAAAATGGGTGAAAGATTATGGCAAAACTTGGTTCAACAAATTCAAACCTATCTACTACACGCCCAAGGTTAAAATTGATAAGGAGAAGCTTAAGGAAGAGTATCTTTCCATCTGGATGCAAATTCATCACAAGGGACTTCACTTTTTCAAACCCGACGAGTGTAATTTGAATCTCGTACAAGAATTCTACAAAAAATTAGGATGCTACTAGAAACCTTTGCTTGAGGTGAAAGTGTGGAGATAAATTAGCACCTTTTATGGTGGATAATTTGTGTAGATTTTAGAGACTCTAGTGATCCCAAATGAGCCTCTTTGCGAGATGGTGTCTCGCCCTCCCTATATAAATTCGACATGTGTTGTGTGGTCGACATACAAATGCTAGATGAGTCCACCACAAGGATTAAAACACCAACAATACTTTGTCCATGGCATACTTGACTAAAGAGTCTTAGGTGTGGCTAAAAATTGTGTCACACCCCAAATTGGTGGAGGGCGTGACTGGCACTCGATACTCTATAGACTGAGGAACTAGCTATATGATGTCACAAACTATAACCCTCTATGCCAAGAAGTCCACCTGTCATAGACATAATAACATACATACGGAAAAAAAAGGTCACAACTCAAAAATATAGAGGACATAATGCCATAAGAAGACTAAAATAAATCGCGTAATGCTCACAGGACAACATACTGATAGATTCTATACAACTAAGTGCATAGAAGCCTCTAGAGAGTACATATAACTCTATGGTTGGGATAGGGCCTGACCTACCCATAAACCTACCTTGAGAACTCAAACATAGAAAACTAGACACTACTATAGAAAGAAAGGAGCATACAAACTCTCAGTTGAAATTGGAACTCCTACTACAACTGGTGATCTGAGCCTCTACCTGCACTTGCAACACGAATGCTGGTCCCAACGAGGATTTCGGTACGAATGAAATGTCTTGGTATCTAAGCTGAAAACTGTACCAAAAATAATTAGAATAACTTAAGAGATAGGGTATGTAAGAGACGACCTACCACTTTGTAACCAACAATCCTATATGGAAATACATGTACCATGTCTGAATGGCCCATATCTATTTGTTTCTCCGATACATGGACTAAAATAAAAATTTGTTTCCCCATAGGCTACTAATACTTAGACCGGGGTTTATAGATGACACTAGTAAGCCCTCCGACACTTGGACCGAAGTTAGAGTAAGTACCAATACTTGGTTTGGATTAGTATATGTCAAAGCAAAAAAACATATAAAAACATGTCAACCTATAGACTAACTAAAATGCAAAAGTCTATTAACTTAAAGAAGAAACTACACCTTTAAGATGACCTTGGAGACTTAAATTGTACCTTTGAACTTGAGGGCCTTGAAGATTACTTGAAATTGAGACGGACTGTTGATTATTTATCACTTACGACTAGCTTATAAGCTTCTTGAAACACTGGAAGCTTGACATATTAACTTTAGAGTCCATATTTCATATCTTAGAGCTTTGGAACAACTTGACATATTTCTTGAAGTTTAACTCAAACTTTAGAAGAATATTATACTCAACTATAATTCCAAGCGAGGCATAGAATGGGATAGACAACTTATAAAATTTCCAAATAACATATGAACACATAAACTGAGTGAACTAAATGATTGTAAGGAAACTTGGATAGCACAATGAAGTTATTAGCTTCACAATCATCTTTAAGAGTAACTCTTAGATAGCTTAGAGTATCTTGTTGGTGGAAATGAATAAATTTTCTTGATTACATGCTTTGTCAATGTTAGGGACTTCATATGACATGTTCCTTATACCTACTTCTGCATATACTAATAAGATGGTCATTTTCGAAGGATTAATCAAGCTTGGTATCCCTAAACTATTGTGGTTGGTCCTTGGACCTTTCACTATGTTTACATGACGACATGGAAAGTAGGCGATCGCACATTCTCAAAAACTAATTCACATAAGAAATCGCTTCATAAATAATATAATGGACCAGCTCCACGGTACCCACATCAAGGGTCTCCAACCTTAGTTTACTTCTACAACAACAGTAGTGTGTTCAACGTCGATTACTTCACAACAAAATCTCATATAAATCTCCATATTTATAAAAATTCTATCATATACCTCATATCATAAGTAGGGGTCTATACAATACTTTATCATGAAGTTGAGATATACATATATCAATTCAAATGTTATCTTAGATTCATGATTTAAGAGAAAGAGGAGCCTTTACATACCTGAATGTGGAATTCAATGTAGCCAATAATGATTTTCTCATGTCCTAAAGCCAGGGAGGGCGACTGCCTCCAATTCCTAACTAACCGAGGAGCCGACTATATAACGTCATTAAGCGTAACATAGAAGTTGTCCAGCCACTTGTCACAATTTACTAAGGTAGATATTGGACCCATAAGGTCTTCATAATAACAAATTATAATTTCAAGACTAACACAGATAAAATAAAAGAGCTAAAACTGAGCAAAAAAATCAGTGAGGCTACACAATTAAAACAACTATACAGCTAGACCACATTAGCCTCTAGAGAGTAAATAAACTAAAATGCACAGGATGAGCCCTGA
Source organism: Datura stramonium (assembly GCA_018107945.1). NCBI lineage: Eukaryota > Viridiplantae > Streptophyta > Magnoliopsida > Solanales > Solanaceae > Datura > Datura stramonium. The sequence continues at coordinate 211,946 of JACEIK010000498.1, read as the reverse complement.
CCTACCTATATTGTACACAAAAATCAAAATAATCAACAATAGGAAATGTCTCCTGGAAGAGAGGAGCATACCACTATTCCAATGAGATCTGGCTCCCCTACGTGTATGCCGTAAACTTCGGTTGTCACACACAACACACACTTACAGAGGGTTCCCCAGGCAAAGTGATATTAGTATGAATGAAATATCTTGGTATGTAAGGCTAAAAATGGAAATAGGATCATATCCGATATTGAAAAACAAAAGTAAGGGCATAAGTAAGATAAGAACTAGAAACTAATATCGGAACCAAACATAATGCATCAGATAAATACAACTAAGTAATCATGTATACAAGCCAAAATATGGTGCCAATAAAGTACAAAATCCATAATAAAAAATAATAATCTAGTTAAGTGTCGGATGCGCCGTCTTGAGGCCTTTGTCTCGGAGGTCTCATAACTATAGGGATAACTACCCACCAGATATGTCAGGTCGATGGTAAAGTCATAAGTCTCATTTCTGAAGAGAAAACTTCCCACCGAACATGTCAGGTCGGTGGTGAGGTCATAAGTCTCATATCTGTAGGGACAACCGCCCACCGGATGTGCTAGGCCATCGGTAGTGAGGTCATAAGTCTCATATTATAATCATAAATTAAGTTGATAAGGCCTGCACTAAGATAGTGTAGCATATAAAGCATACATAGGTTAAGTTATAAAACTCCATCCTAAGTAGGCCTTTTCCATCTTCCACATTATTCCTGATGGCGCACATAACATGTAAACCTAGAAATTAACACATAAATATATGCATTCTAGACTCATAAAAATGATAAGAAGCAGCGGATGATCCAAGTGTTTCTACAAGGTGTATAGATTAAGTTTTAAGGGATCTTAGAGCCCAGGCTCACTAATTTGTCATTGAAGCAGGGAGAGGAATTAGGGAGTCTCCTTTGTCTCACATACCCGTAAATTTACCATAATAATTTGGACAACCGCTGTTAAAGATTCTTACTTCGGTGACCTCGTTTTCCCTCACTATGCTTGATATTGTTTCCTTAGTTTAGATTCATTAATGGGTTATCGTTTTTAACTCATTTTATCTTTTTTTTTAAGAAAGCAGACCCTAAAAAAATGTAACATAACACTCATAATATACCATAAAGTACCAGCCATGGTGTCCACGATAAGGAGACCTCAGACTTGATTTTATAACTATGACAACCGTAAACAATGCATCCTTTCCTTTCACATTTGATTGTTTTACCTTTTTCGTTCAAGATTAAGACCAAGTACGCCTATAATCTTTGGAAAACATCATTGTGACTCAATATGAGTTAGAAATATGGAGATATTGGTCCCTTCAACATTACAAAAACATGCTTGAAAAGAAAATAAGGACAACGATGCCTTTACATACCTTTATTCCAACTTGAGTTTCTTTGGCAGATTCTTTTGTTCAACAAAAAGCCCTTAGCCTCCTCAATTACTTTGGATTTATAAAAAAATATCAAGGCTAGTTTAGGAAAATTTATGCAGCAAAAATGTTTCCCAAACTAGTAGCCATAACAACAACAACAACAACAATATTTAGCTACTTTCTACTTTATTATACCAACTTTTAGGGAAAAAGAAGAGAAATTGCCCAGCTTCCTTAGCAAATAATTACCACCATATGGAGTATATTTCAGCCAAAAACAACTGCTCCAATGTTAACAAAAAGGGCAGAAGCTTCAGCAAATATGCACTAAACGTCAGCTACTGGTTTCCAGCTTTTTAGCTAAGAAGTTTTGAGAGCATGTTTAAAGGGTAGAATTATTACCTTTTTCTTGAATTAAATCCATACTAAAAGAGGAATATGTAGGTAGTCCAGTAAAGCTCCAGAATGTGCCGAATCACCTCCAAAGCACTCCTCAAATGAAGCTCAAAACAGCCACCCCGCACCACACACAACTAGCAACTAAATTCTTCACTTTGTCTTGTGTTGTAGTTGAATTTTCTTGAGTTTCTTCCTTTGATTTTACCCTTAGTTATTTACTGGAAATTAGATAATTTATGAAGGTGTAAGCAAGAAGCTAAAATTTGGAAAGAGTGTAGAATGAATTTGGATAACGCTAAGAACATTATTTAAAACTTGAGGAGGTGGATGTTTTTAAGGCAGTTCCATGTCACTTGCTTGACAGTGCCTCGGTAAAATGCCTATAGCTTTTTACTTCAAACCACGATTGATGAGAAGTTTTATGTTACGAAACTTAGAGTGAAAGACCTTTAAATTTATAGGTGGTAGAATTTCTAACACATTATAGATTGGGAGATATGATAGTTTAAAGTTGACCCCTACTCATGAACTCTGCATAATCTTCACTCTCCCCTTTTTACATATTTTCCTCCTCACCTACGGCCAACATGCAGCTTGTATTTCCCTTAACATAGCATACAAATATCAAAGAATCATAAAAAAATTTCTGGGGTGTAATAGATTTCAAGCGTATACTTGTGATTCCTTTCAAACTTAGCTCCCAACTCACAAAATCATTGCTACTTTCTCCTTAGAAATTTTCCAGCAACATCATCCAATAAGAATACAATGACAATAAGTCATACGAGCTCAACTCGACACCAACTCACAAATTCCTACAAATTGAAAAGATAGACATACTAACTATCATTTGAAGATAATCTTAGCTAAAATATAATTCCTTGTCCCCAACTTCTACTAATTGGATCTTCTTCAAAAATTTATTATATAACTCAAGGACATGTTCTTCATTGGTTTTGAATTCATCACCAAGATGATTTCGATTGGAGATGATTCGATGACTTAGTTCTTTTCAAAACCATGAAAACCTAGAGATACATCTTGTTCTTAGATGAGCTACTGCCTTAGAAAGTATTTCATGTGATTTCTCACAACATAACATAACACACACACAAACAATATATATATATATATATATATATAGGTGAAGCGGTACGGGTAGGTACACGTCGAAAAGGTCATTGCGGAGGGTTAGGCTCACATCGTGCAGCCTCTTGCGTTGCTGGCTGTTTCGTCACTTAGGTCACTTGCAGCCTGGCCTCGCCCTTCTTCACTCCTTGAAATCATCTAATATTGTTTCAAGCTGAAACATTTTCATACCATACATACTATATCCTTTAAACTCCTTAACATAACATACATAAATTAAAATAAACATCAATATTTTTGGGTGTAACATCCTCCCCTCTTTAATAACATTAGATTGCTCAAATAAGGGCTAACTTTAATTATCTATACTATTTATACGATTATAAAAATCACTATCTAAATATAAGAAGATAACTCATCAAATACATACCTTTTTCCCGTCGACATTGTAAAAATAAGTGAGGATGCTTCTTTCTTATTTCTTCTTACGCTTCCCAAATCACCTCTTGAACATTATTACTCCTCACTTCCCTTTAAGCGAGGCAACTTCCTTTGTGTTATCAGCTTCACGACCTGTCGATCATGAATAACAACTGGAACCTTTGTATGGTTATACTCTTTATAAATCTTCACATCCTCAGTAATTTCTTTGTATTTGGATCTCTACCTTTCCCACAACATCGATATGTGAAACACAAGATGAACTGCTTTAAGTTCTTCTGGTAACTCAAGTGCATAGGACACTTTGTTGATTCTATGAATAATCCTATAGGGTCCAACATACCTAGGGATCAACTTACATTTTCAATGCATGATGCCTTTTGTAGACGATATGGAAATCCACTCGTCAATATCAAACACTAACGCTCGATGATGTACATTACTATAGGAATTTTGTATGCTATGGTATGCAAACCTATTTTTTATAAGTTTTACTTTATCAATAGCCTATTGTACTAAATATAGGTCCACTAACTCTACCTCGCTAAGTTCGAAAAAATTGATTGGTGATCTACATATTTGCCCGTATAAAGCTTTATATGGGGCTATTTCTATGCTACCATGATAAATTTTATTATAAGAAAACTCTGTCAATGATATATGATCATCACAACTTCCTATGAAGTCTAATAGGAAAGCATCCAACATATCTTCAACTTTCTAAATGGTGGATTCATCCTAACTATCAGTCTAGGGATAGAATGTTATGTTCGGGCTTACCTGAGTGCCTAAACCTCTTGGGAAAGACTTCTAGGAGTTCACTATGAACGAAGCTCCTCTATATGATATGATAGTCTTGGGAACCTTGGCAGAGATGAACTATCCCCTATGTACAACCTAGCATAATCTTCCACAGCATAAATAGTCTGATCAGAAGAAAATGGCTGATTTTATCAACCGATCCAAGATTACCAAAATAGATTCCATGTATCCTGTTCATCTAGAGGCTGTTTTGTAATTAAATCCATGTTAATCACTTCCGCTTCTATACTAGGATTTTTATATTTTGAGTTATAAAGCTTGTAATATCTTTCTTCATGTCGTTCCACCAACAAAGTTGCCTCTAGTCATGAATCATCTTCATAGAACATAGATGTACTTAATAACGAGAATGATGGGCTTTAATCATAAACAATTTCAAAACACCTTACCAACATTAGGCATGCATAAGTGACCACGGTATTTGAGAATTCTATTTGGCCCATACTAAAATAGTGAATGTTTTTGTTAGCATTTATGCTATCTCTCAGCATCACTACTATGGATCGTTGTACTGCCTCTGCATTACTTATGTTACTAAGGAGAACTTTGCATTCTTCTTTCAATGCCTCCATCGTTGATATCTATCAACCGAACCTATAACTTAGCTAACTATTACAAAGCTTTTGCTATTTCTATCTTATCAGCTTCAACATATCTCAGACTACCCATAGACTTGCAGCTTAAGGCATCAACCACAATATTTTCTTCACTTGGATGATATAAAATGCATACATCATAGTCTTTTAGAAACTCTAACCACCTTTTCTACCTCAAATTTAACTCTTTCTACTAAAACAAGTATTGTAGGCTCTTATGATATGTAGATATATCAACATGAATCCCATACAAATAAGTGATGCAAAATATTCACTTCGAATACCACTACTGCCAACTCTAGATCATGAGCAGGGTAGTTCTACTCGTGCTTTCTCAGCTTCCACCTTGGAAAGCATAGTTAATAACCTTGTTGTATTGCATTAGAAGATAGATAGACCAAACCAATTCTAGAAGAATCATATTAAACAATATAATCCTATGTATTGCCCTCTCTGGAAGGGCTAAGACAAGCATTGATGTCAGCCTATCCTTTAACTCATCAAAAACCGCTCACAAGGCTCTGTCCATTGACACTTAGCTACCTTATGAGTCAACTTTGTCAATGGTGATAAGATGGTAGAGAAATCTTCTACAAATTTTCGTTAATAACTTGTGGCTTCAGAACCTATGAACCTCTATAGGATTCCAGGGTCTAAGGCCTTCTTCACAACTTCTATCTTCTAACAAGTCCAAACATACCTTCAATTGTAATTAAATGACTGAGGAAACTACAGATGTTAGCCAAAACTCTTGTTAGAAAATTTGCTTTAACTGTAGTCACGAAGGGTCTTTTAACACAACTCTAAGATGGTCTGTATGTTTAACCTCAGATTTTGAGCATATCAGAATATTGTCAATGCGGATGATCACAAAAACATCAAGGAAAGTCTTAAAAAACCTGTTCATCAACTTGATGAAAGTTCTTTGAGGCGTCGGTAAGCCCAAACGACATCACCAAACACTCATAGTGGCTATATACGGTCACAGTAGTCTTGGGGGTATCGACTTCCCCAACTAGTAATTGATTGTATCCAAATCTCAGAGTGTCTTTGATAAATATCTACTACCACATAACTAATCAAATAAATCATTAATTCGAGGAGTGGATACTTATTCTTAATTGTTACCTTATCAACTATCTATAGTCAATACAAATTTTCAAAGACCCATCTTTCTTTCACACAAACAACATTGTTATACCCTACGACAATGTACTCGGCTGAATAAACCTTTCTCAAGAACATATTTCAACTACTTATTTAATTCCTTTAGATTTGCAAGAGCCATTATATTGGGAGATATAGATATAGAAATTTGATGCCAAGACGTAAATCAATATCAAATTCTATCTCCCTTTTAGGAGGACTCTAGGAAGACTGCTGAAAACTCATTCACTACTAGAAATGGCTAAAGAGTCACGGAGGTTAAATTTTTAGATCTCTAACTTGAACCAAATGTAGAGATAAAACCTTTAGATATCATTTTTTAAGCTTTAAGGTATGAAATAAACTTACCTTTAGATGTTGTAGCATTACCTTTCCATTCCATTACTAGCTCATCTAGGAAGTGGAATCTAACTACCTTCTCTAAGCATTGAACATTAGCATATCATGCTGATAGCCGATCATACCCATAATTAGATAAAAATAAACCATTTCTAGCAATCAGTCATCTACAGAAGGCCGATCACATACTAGAATTGCACAATTTTGATAAGCCCCTTTGGCTAGCTCTTAGCAACACACTAACTTTGGATCGTTGTACTACCTCCGCATTACTTGTTGATAAGGAGGACTTTGTACTACTACGAACAACACTTCCATCTTTGAAATATATCAGCAAATCTGTAAGTTATCCAATTGTTGCAAAACTTTCACTATTTCTATCTTATCATCTTCAACATAAGTTCGTTGCCTATGGACTTGCGGCATAAGGCATCAGCCATAATATTTTCTTTACGTGGATGATATAAAATGCTTATATCATAGTTTTTTAGCTACTCTAACCACCTTTTTTACCTAAAATTTAACTCTTTCTACTAAAACAAGTATTGTAGGCTCTTATAATATGTGAATATAACAACATGAATTCCATACAAGTAGTGATACGAAATCTTTAATACGAAGCATAGTCTTTATCATATCTATATCATGGTAGAATTGCTTTAACAGAGCTTTCTCAACTGCCTTGAAGCATAGTGAATAACCTTGATATGTTGCCGTCAGAAACATGGGCCAAACCAATTATAGAAGTATCATAATAAATAATATAATCCTATGTTTCCCGCTGGATGAGGTTAAGACAAGCACTAATGTCAGCTTATGCGTTTAACTCATGAAAACTCTCCTTTCTAAAGGCTCTGTCCCATTGAAACATAGTTGTCCTATGAGTCAACTTTGTGAATGGTAATAAGATGGTAGAGAAACCTTTTACAGATCGACGATAATAGCCTACTAAACCCATAAAGATACGAACCTCTGTAAGATTCAGGTATTTACACCTCGTAATTCTTGACATAGATGGCCTATTCACATGTTGGTTAAGAGTTTTAGAATGCCATACATGCTAGAAAAAGGACCGGGGAAAGATCAGACAAGCGCCGAGTCGGTGCATCATGGCAAAATGTGACTTACAAATCGCATTTCAGGAATGCGACTTATAGGTCCCAATTATATAAGCCAACTTCGATTTTCATTAAAGTTTCCCATAATTTCCGGTGAAAAAAATAGAGGTAAAGCGAGGGCAGAAAAGAGGAACGAGGGTTATTTGATAATTTCTTTCGATTATACTGTCAAACATGGTCCAAACTCAATTAATCTCGGATACCGAGGTATTTAGCGGCAGGAGCATTCCTCGGGTTTAGTTTCGTGAAATTCGGCTGGCGAATCGTCGTGCTACCGAGCAAGGTAAGTGGAATTGCTCCAAATTAGTGTCGAATATACTCCTAGCCTTAAAATAGTATTTCTTCCTTTAGGACTTTTAGAAATAGCGAGTTGTCGACCGTTTTTCGATAAGCCAAAGTTTGGGCTATATATATATCGAAAGTGATATTTTCTTCCAGAAAATTAGTGTATTTAGTTCTAATTGATATATATATATATATGAATGCGGTTGGGAGAAATAGCTGAAGTGCTGACCGAGCCGCCGTTAGTCGGGAAAATCCCGAAGCGAAGGTATGTAAAGCTATTTCCTCCGCAAGTTAGTAATCCAGTACAGTAGATAGCGTGTTATATAGAAGAAAGAATTTAGAAGTCAAGAATTGAGTCTCGTATAAGTTTAGCAAGCGTGTTTTTGAATTTAGCAAGCATGTTTATAATATTATGAGATATGTTCGGAATAAAAGTTAGTAAAGCAATATCCAGATGCTAAAATAATATCCCAGATACAGTATAGTCAGACAGTAAGATGATATCTCAGATACAGTATGGCAGGACAGTCAAATAATATCCCGAATCACGGTATAAATCTGTTACACCCGTAAGATTCCCGGCATCTAGATGGCTATTCGCACGTTGGTTAAGCATATTTGAAGGCCATACGTGGCTAGAAAAAGGCTCGAGAAAAGATCGGACGTAAAACCTATCGAACAATCATGGAAGGAGCGGGGCAGAGCCTCCGCGATGGCAGCGTGTCATGGAGGCGGAGCCACCGCGTTGGCTCGTGACACGTTGGTATCCAGGCCCAAGTATATAAAGCCCCACTTCGGTTTTTTGATGATATATCATGTTAATAATTTCCAGAAAACGCAGTAAGGAAAGAGAGACAGAAGAGGGTTAATATTATATCGTTCGTTACGGCGCAAGCGTAGTCTAAACCTAAATTAACCTCGAGTGCGAGGTGTTGCTTGAGGAGCATTCCTACAAATTTTGTTTCGCGAAATACGACCGACGAATCGTCGAGCTACCGGACTAAGGTAAATGAATTGCTCAAACTAGTGTCAATGTGCTCCTAGCTATAAAGTGAATACTTCTCCCTTACGGACCTCACGAGAAAAATAGCAAGTTTTCAACCGTCTTTATTAAGCTAAGTTTATTATTATATCGAAAGTGACGTCATCACTTCAGAATAGTGTTGTATTTATTGCTAATTGACGTCTATATGAATACGGTTAAATTAGCTGGAGTACTGACCGGGCTGCTCGTCTGACCAGATCGGATAACTCGAGGTTAAGGTATGTAAAGCAGTTTTCTCGGCAAGTTAGAGGTTTTAGTCGTATAAATCATAGTAAACTCCGTAATTGAATTCTCGCAGTTGAATGTTGAGTATTGAGCAAGTTTAGTAAATCTGATTTGCGTTGTCGTATCGTATTCAGTCGAAAAGATAGAAAAGCATACGCCAAGGGCGGGATTAGCATTCAGATTCGAGTATAGCCTATTGTATGATTAGCAGAAAGCATGTTGTTAGAATAAAAGACACGAGATATTCAAAATAAAAGTTAGTAAGTAAAATCAGATGATATCTTGGCTACAAACTAGCCATCCGAGACAGTTTTATGGCTACGGACTAGCCATGGAGCGAGATGAGATATTGGCTACGAATTGTATTTAGGCGGACATCCTGGCTACAGATTAGCCAAACGGTTAAATAAAGATTACAGAATCAGTATAATCAGAAAGAATCTGTATAGTACAGAAGAGATCAAAATAAGAAATTAGTTTTCAGATAGTCTTTTTCAGTTATACATACTTGCTATTTATATGTGCTATTTGTTTGTTGAGACTTGATGTGTGGCGTGAGGCCCCTTATTGAGCATCCTCACCGCCCCTGGGTTGGTAATTGAGTCACCCACTGAGCGGGTGGGTTTACGTCACTCAAGGGTGGCATGCCGTCCCCAGTTGGACAAAGATGGGATGAAGCTTTCCCCATATCGGTCGATCAGCATTACGGTACCCGACAGCCACGGTGAGTATGTGTCCGAGTGCTGTCAGTAAAGATATTCTTCCCTGTTGAGTTGTTCCAGGGAACAGGTACAGTCTCTGTTTCAGGTAGCCCTGTTGAGTGTTCCGGGAACCAGACCTATATGTTACAGACACTGTACATGAGTCCTCCAGGCTCGGTTTCACGGTTATATCGGAGGCCAAGAGCTAGAGCCGGGAGCCCGGGGGCCGGTAGAGGAGCTCCTAGATGAGTAGTGAGTGGAGTGACTTATTTTTGGCTGGTTTTGACCCAGGTAGGGGTATATAGATTGTTTGCTTGCCTGGCGCCATCCAGCTTATGGGGGTTAGTATTGGCTCTTGCTTGCTACTTGTATATCTATTTATGTGCCATATACTAGCTACTAGACACCAGGCCGTCGCGTCTACAGGTACGCCTCTACCTTACCAGTATATAAAGCATGATTCAGTTCACACCAGCTTCTTCAGATTCAGCTATCTCCTGCTATCTGAGATTTGCTAGTTATGTTATTATATTCGGTTGTATTCCAGTTGTATTATTTCAGTTGCTTTGCATACTCGGTACCAGCGGTACTGGCGCCCAATCAAGAACCTTTGCATTGCCTGCAGGTACTCATAGACGAGGAGGCGTCCCTCGTGATTCCAGCTATAAGAGTCATCAACTCCTGTCATCGGAGTCGATTTCCAAAGGTGTAGCTCTTTTACTTTTGATGTAAATTATGGGTAGGTCGGGGGCCCTGTCCCGATCATTTCTATTGTTACTCATAGAGGCTTGCAGATTGTATATATTATCTCCCCTGTGGTCAGTTGAGCCGGTCGTGTGAGGCCGTTCGGTTTGTATAAGCTTTTAGTATTTCTTTTTTGATGTTTGCCGTGTGGGGCCATAGTTTATTGGTAGTGGTGACCTTGCCAGTCCACGTAGCCGCAGTATTCTTTTGTTAAGTTTCAGATGACTAGACAGCATGGTGGCCTTGTCGGCCGCATAGGTTCCTTGGTATTTTGAATGTTTCTGGTTAGCTATTGATGTTTCGCGCGGTGGCTATCGGCGGTTGGCCGGAGAGCTGTGTTTACAGCTACGTTATATAGCCCTTTGTTTCCAGGAACCTGAGATAGAGCTAGCCAGGCACCAGATGTACCTAGGCCCACCAGTTAGTAGTCCAGGTCCTCCTAGGGCACCAGGTTACCAGTCACCTTGCAGGGCGGGCGTGACAAAATCAGTGAGAATCGGTATAACGAGAGAAAAGAGTACGAATGAGAAATCAGAATATAGATTTTCAGTTCAAGCATGCTTGCAATATGTGATTATTGATTGTTGGAGACTTGTTTGTGTTATGAGGGCGCCCTTTGAGCGTCCTCGCTCCCACCTGGGTTAGTAACTATGTCGACCCACCGGGAGGGGGGATACTCACTCCAAAGGAGTGGCATGCGTCCAGTAGGAAAAAGATGGGATGGAGCTTTCCCCATATCAGGCTGATCAGCATAGCAGTACAGTTTACTCTGTTGTGCGCTTGCGCCCGGGGACAAGTACAGATCTGAGACATAGTTGTAGTTTACGGTACGGGGAGTCCTCAGGGCTCGAAACCACGATTATTTATATTAGAGGCCATAGCCGAGCTGGAGACCCAGGGGCGGTAGGGAATTCTCGTAGTTAGTCGACGAGTGGAGTGACTTATTTGTTTGGATGGTTTTGACCGGTAAGGGGTATATTAGATTGTTTGTTGGTTGGCACCTGCGGCTCAGGGGCTGTGTGGTCCTTATATTTATATATGTATATGTATATATGTTATTTATTAGCTAATAGACAACGGATCGCCAACGTCGACAGGTATGCTCCAGCCTTATTCTCAGTACAAAAAAGCCTGTTTCAGATTCTATCGGTTCGAGCGATTTCGAGATATCTTCTATTTGTTCGGAAGTTACTAGTTATATTGTTTTATATTCCAGTTATGATCAGTTTGTTTAACATACTCGGTACCAGTGGTAATGACGCCAGTTTGGGGAGCTGCATTACTTGCTTGCATGTACTCATGAACGAGTCGATCCCTGCGTGATTCGGCCAGCTCATAGAGTCATCAGCTCCTGTCGAGCTTGATATTTAGAGGAGTGTAGTTCATTTTCTTTTGTTGTATAATATGGGTAGGTCGGGGCCATTTGTCCAGCCATCTTATCAATATTCTTAGGGGCTTGCTTAGGTTGTGTATATATATCTCCCTTTGTGGTTATTTATTGCCCGGTCGTGGCCAGGGCTGTGCGTTTGTTTATTTGTTAGTATTTGATTGTGTTGGCCGTGTGGGGCCATATTCGGAATAGTAGTGGTGACCTTTTCGGTCACGTAGATGTGCAGTTTTCATTATATTAGTTAGAGATAACTAGACAGCACGGTGGCCTTGTCGGCCCGCATAGATTTCTTATATGAGAATGATTGGTTAGGCTGTTGTTACCCAGGTGGTTATAGGCTTGATAGGCAGAGGCTGTTACGGCCGTTGATTCCATGAATATGAGTTAGAGCCAGCTAGGCACCAGATGTGTTTAGGCACAGTAGTCTAGAAGTCAGGTCTAATAGGGCACCGAGGTGCCGAGTCACTTTAAGGTGGGGGCGTGACAAACTTGGTATCGGGGGAGTCATGTCCCGGGGGAGTACGCAAGACGTGCTAGAAGTAGAGTCTTGTCTATGGATGTAGTGTGCACCACATACTATGAGCGGAGGCTGAAAGGCATAATAGGATGGTTACTCTTTCTTCATATTCAATTCGTGCCATAGAAACGTTATGAGTATAGGGTCGAGTTCTTAAACTTACCATATTCTTTGAATACAAATACAAGTAAGACCAGCGATATCCTATTCCAGGTGGAAGATCAGGGTGTGTGGAAGAGGAGGCACCAGGTTCAAGTAATTACAGCGAGGAGGAGGTATTAGCGACCTCCCAATGTGATACCTTTATCGGTACTATTCCCGGTATATCGATAACTTCAAAATAGGAAGTTATAAGCATAACGTATAAATGAGTTGATTTATTTATTTAGATATATAGATCTGATTAAGATAATAGACAATATTAGATTATCAGATAAGTGTGAAAAGGAAATGCGGGATTCCCACCTCCATCCTTTCGGGTGTTGAGTACCAGTTCCATGTCTTTTTTTTGCAATAAGAAAAGGCTATTCCTACCTCTTAATTTTGATTCCAGTACAGTAAAGGGCATAAGAGGTGAGACAGAGATTGCCAAGAAAGCAGTAAGTGAAGACATATTGGTTAATTCCGAAAGTGTTAGAATGCGTAAAGAGCCCCTATGATTCGTAAGTTGTGCGGACCCTCACAGTAATAAGTCAGAAAAGCAAGTAAGACTACTAGCTTTACCTAAAAAGTGGGCGTAGAAGATCCGTCTGTGATGGACTTCCGATAATAGTCAAGTTCGAGTCAGAAAAAAGGCCAAGTCCATCATAACACGCTAACTTAACAGCAATATCATAAGATAATAGTTATGATTTCGGTTGTGATACCGAAAGGTAAAGGAGGTCATGAATCAGATGGGTCAGGCTGCAAGCCAGAAGAAGTATAAGCTGGGACTTGACCAGTAACCTTATTAACAATGTAAGCCAGCTACGTTGAACCCCAGAGCTCAGTTTAGGAAGATGAGGGCGAAGAGCATGAATACCAGATTTTGAGGAAGAATTAGAATCAACTCCCAGATGGAGAGAGTATCGTGTATGAAGGACTAAGCCTCGGACTAACAATTAGAGACATTAAGATTGTAGTTTAGAATGTTGCAGTACGTCCGCCTATGGAGAAGGTAAAAGGGTGCCGACCCAGAGACTTTAAACTAGTGTGGCCTATAGGAAAGGTTCAACAGAACAGTCACCGGGCCCTTAATGTAGTACTTGGCCAGGCCACAAGGTGCGCGGATGTTGACCCCACATTGTAAGAGGGCGAAATTCTAAATAGCATAATATAGCTAAAGTGGATGTGTTTGTTGCTTCCGGAATGGGACGAAACCAAATGGTACGAGAGGACAGGAGATATCATTAGGCGCCAGAAACGGTATATCACGTGCGGTATAAAATTGATATAAAGTATATCGAGAGATTAAGTATTACTACAAAAATTCAAAAACAAAAAAAAACTAATATAATTAAAAATATTAAAAATATTTTATATATATATATATATATATATATACAGATATCAAATATGTTGTGGTAGTTGGCCATAAGGGTTACGGTCCACCGCAGTGCAGTTGTTGCTAGGAAATATATACGGATCATCTTTGCGGGACCCTCGCAAAAAAGGGCAAGTAAATTGTGATTCATGTATGAAGCCACTTAGAAACTTTCTCAGTTCTCAGTTTATTCAGTTAACAGACTTATATGCTTGTTGCCAGATCTAGACTTGAGGCTTACAAGAGTTAGTAGCCTGAATCGGGAGGTTAGATGACAAAGGGCGTAGTTAGGCGGTCTAGCGACCAGGTAAGCCTTTTGTATTGGCAAGGAAGCCTCTAAAGATCAGTAACATCATCGCATGTGCCAAAACCAGAATTAGAGACCAAATAGGCATACTCAGGGTTAGCAATACCAGAATTTTTCAGTATGTTAGAGTGGTGGTACATCGTTTTTACCAGCTTTGTAGGTGAGTCGACCTTAGTCAACCTAGCGGTTATTATGTGGAACACCCCGCAAGTCAGGTGGTGTCCCAGTCAGACAAACCCCGTGGGTACCCCAAGAAAGGGTCCCACATCAGTAGTCAGTGAAAGACTAGTACTTAGGTTGGTTCTCGTAAGATATTCAGATACGAGCCCTAACGGAGCGGATAACATAGAATGGCTCATAAGATCGAGAATTTCCAGAACAGCGGTATAGATCCGAGTGGATTACGAACCGGGTATAAGGAATTGGTAGTATTCTGCTAGCATAGTGTTTACTAAGACAAAAAAATCGGTAGTTTCCCTATGAAGATCCAGGGACGGATCGCCGGAAATGCATCGACTAAGCCCAGCTCTACAGTTGTTCAATTAAAAGCACAAAGCAGTTAGCTGTCCATAACATACAGTGCCGCAGGCTACAGATGTCCGAGTAGGATATTTAGGGCATTGTTAGACTACTTCAGCATTCGGGTCCTTCAACCCCAGCCATTCAGTTATTCAGCCAGATTTATTAGAGATCATGATCACTATAGGGATCCTCCCGATCAAGCCTCCACATGCACATGGTGTGCAGTCAGTCCTACAAATTATCCCAGCAGTGAGTGGCATTAGCATGTTGGCCATAAGGCCAGATTAGCTCTAGCTATACAGAGAGATTACTTGTCAGTTTCTCCGGTATGATAAATCAGTATGATCATTGATCTTGGGCATATTTATATGCTCAGAAGTGATATAAATGCGTGATTTGTCTTATTTATCTAACAATGTTTTTACATTCTCATGTAAATTTGTAGGGAAAGTGTGAATTTATACTAACCAACATGATTAGCGTTATTTTGCAGGGAAAAATGTACTTTTAATGAGCTAAGATGCATGTGGGAGGAATCGGAAATGGACTCGGGAGACGAGCAAAGAAATGGACAAGGAAGAAAAGGAATAAAAAAGGCTCCACCGGTATGGGTTGTGTCACTTCCATCACAGATACATTGTCGAGGATTTAATTGGCAAGGAATTCCAGAGAGGGTCTGCGTTCTGTCGTGGCACGTTGGACTGAAGTACCTGGAGCTTGACATTCCGGTGAAGGTGCGCGTTCGTACCGTGTCCGTTGAGCAAGCTCCACGTTGCATGCCAACGCGTTGGGGATGAATACCTGGACGACTAAATTCCAGAGAGCTTCCGCGTTTGCACCGTGCACGAGAGGTAGTGCTCTGCGATGCACTCCATGACACGTTCCTTGTTATTCGGAAAAAATTTCCCACCGGTATAAAATACAAGAACACTTAGGTTCATTTTTAATTATTCTGACTTGGTGGAGCAAGAACGTGGAGTTGCTGAGGCAGTTGAGGGGCCCGAAAATCTTGAGGTTTCTCTCTATCTCTTTCTCCTTTCTTTCAATTCTTGGATGATTTATACTCATTTAATGATGTTTAATCCAGAAATGAGTGGCTAATTTCACTTCTTGCTGAGGTTAAGAACAATTGTATTGAAATGTGATTGTTGATCATTTGGTTTTCATCTTTTCTTCCATGGTTGTTCTATTACTTCTTGTTCTTACTGCATTGATGTTTGGCCAATGTTAATGTACATCTAAAAGTTCAGTTTCACTCGAGAGAGCACGAAATTGGAAAGTTGTGAATTAATAGGATATGATCTGTTCTTTGTTTGGGAAAATTGAGAATTGATTTGCCTTCAGGATAAGAAATATGCACGAAAGTCGTATTAGTCAATTGTGGAATCGGTTTTGTATGGCTAAAACATGAATTGCTTCTTATCACAGAAATGTAGGTTGAAGGTTCATGATTCTTAAGTTGGGTTAAATACGGGTTTTAATCCATAGGCATAGTTCCGACTAGCAACCGGAGGAGAAAAGATTACTCCAACTTGTATCGATGGTCATTTCTACATGTTCGTTTTAGCCTCAGCATGCTCACATTCATAGATTAGACTCACTTGTATATTCATTTTAGACTTAGTATAATTTGATAACAGAAACTATAAAAACTTTCTTTACATTGTTATGCCGCATTTTTAGAGTTATAGTAAAGTGACACTTGAGTAGATTTGCCCCGTAGTCAAGTTATTAGGATCGATCCCGGCTTACTTAATCCACTTTACTACTTATTCGACCACGTGCACTTGCGTGTAGTCATCGAACAGCCCGAACAAGTTTTTGGCGCCGGATACGGGGACTGGCAATTGGGCAGAATTTTTCTTAAAAGTGTTAGTTTGCTATTTCTTTATATTGACAACTTAAATTCTTAGCCTGTATTTTGTAGATATTAATTCTGTTGAACACTGGCAAGGGATAAGGCTGGTGGACCCATCCTTAGAAATTTGGAAGACAATTCCATAAGCCAAGGAAAGCTCTAGAGAACTGCGGTTGCTCAGGACAAATAATCTACGGAAAATTACTGAGTCCACCACTTGTGCGGGCAGTGTTAGTGCCCAGGAAATGCTAGCTAGGCCGGTTCGCGATGTGGCAATCCCACATGCTAGCAATGATACATCTAGCATTCGCAAACCCGAGCGAGGAGGTTGACTTAAAAGAAGCATGGTGCAATTGCGCACACAAGCGGGTAGTTCTGAGGTCTCCCTCACGAGGATCCACAACAACATCTTCAAAATTTTGGGAGATAAGTAGCCTTTCATTCCCACTGGAGTGTCAACAGATTATGTCCGGAGCTTACATTGTTCCCATTTTCATGGAGAAGCCAAAAGGTGGTTGAAAATGAGCCACCCAATTCTATCACCCGTGGGATGATCTTGCAAGAAGTTCTTGATCCGGTTCTTTCCATCCTGAAGCGCAAGACTTAGAAGTCAAATTCTAAGTTTTAAACAAAGAAGGGGAGAATTATCAAGCTTGGGAGAAGATTCAAATCGCTGTTGGGATTGTCCTCATCACCACCAATCCAAATGATGTCTTTGGTGCACACTTTTATAGAATGTTTGGAACCCCACACAAAATTTTGCTGAGACTCAGCAGCTGGGAACAAGCATTAGAAAAGACTTATGAGGAGCTGTATACTTTGTTAAATCGTATTTCGCGAGAGGCTCGAGTGGAATGCGGACTCTTCAAGAGGAGGAGCAAGGAAAGCAGGCTTTGGAGTCTTAGAAATGGATGGTTTACGGCTATACATTTGCCACGGATAGCTGCGTTGCAGAATCCAACTCAACACCCACCTCATTAACATGAGCTTGAATCGATCTCAAGCCCCAGTGAATGCAGTGCAGCAGATTTGGTGTGAAGTGTGCGGGAGTAATGAACACTCAGCTGAGTGTTGTGGAGCAAATCTTGACTTGGTGAACTTTGTCGGTAATGCACAAAAGGAACAAATCACCAACAATATGGTAACAACTACAATTCTATTGGAGCAATCACCCGAATTTCCTCTTGGGGTAGCAACAACCATCAGGGCAGAGTTCGAGTCAGGGGGCTCAAATGAATCAGGAGGGTAGCAGAACTATCAGTCGCGATGCAAAACAACAATGCCCCTCCTCCACCACCATCACCCAGCATTGAGGAGATGTTCAAGACTATGATAACTAACCAAGCTCAATTGCAGGCTGACTATGTTAAATTGGCAGCCGATGTTAGGAAACAATCAGTTAGCTACAAAGGCGCTGGAGTACCAGTTTGGGCAATTTGCTGGAACCCAAAACACCAGGCCTAAGGGGACTTCCTAGCGACACGGACTCCAACCCCAAGCGGTGAATCTGACCACAAAGAGTGGTTTACAGCTTAAAGAGGTGGAACCAGAAAGACCACCTCAACAGTCAGGGAGGCAGCAAAAACGGAGAGGGCAAAGTGATGAAAGGGAAGAAAAAGGATGCTGAACCAGAAAGACCTCCACCCCCGTTCCCTCAACGACTAAAGAAACACAAGGAGGAGCGTGTTTCAAAAGAAGTTCCATGAAGTGCTTAAACAGGTACACATTAACACCTCTTGTTGATGTTTGTTTGCAGGGAGTACCAGTACGCAAAGCCACATAAAGGACATCGTGGCGAACAAACGGGTTGGTGACTATGCCGCGGTGGCTCTTACGGAGGAGTGCACCTTGCGGATACGAAACGAATTGCCCACAAAGCTCAAGGACCCTAGGAGCTTTACAATACAGATTACTATTGGGCAGAGTATCCGAGCTCGCGGATTATGTGATTTGGGAGCGAGCATTAACGTGATGCCGACCTCGGTATTCAAGAAGTTGGGGCTAGGAGTCCTAGACCAACAACAGTGATCTTGCAGCTCGCGGATCATTCCTTGGCAAGACCAGATGGTATTATGGAGGACGTGTAGGTGCAAGTGGAAACCCTTATCTTCGGTAGACTTCGTTGTGCTGGACTTCGAGCTAGACGCGGAAGTCCCATTTATTTTGGGGCGTCCCTTTTTGGCAACCAAGCGCTTGATAGTTGTAGCTGCAGGGCAGCTAACTATGCGAGCACACGACAAGGTGGAGGTGTTCGATGTGTACAAGCCCCACCAAGCTCCGGCCGTGTACGAGGAACTCTCGGTGATCAATGTGCTTGAGCAAGCGTGTTGTTCAGGGCGTTGAGGCCACGAGAGTTAATGGGAAAACCCTGACAGGGGGTAAGCTTGACAGGAAGTAAGGGCGTGTTCGTGAGAAAACGTCCGTCACCCTAGAAAGGCAGAATGAGCGTAAAAAGGACGTCGAGCCGTGACGGTAAAAACGAGGCGCCGAGGAAACACGAGGACGTAACCCGTGAATTTATTGTATTGTAAATGTATAGATAGTTGGAAAAAAAAAAAAAGAAAAAAAATGTAAATATAAAAAATTGTGTTTTTTTCAAACTGATTCTAATCAATTTCTTGTTGTAAGATAAATTTCAGGTTGATCGGAGGGCAACATGCAAAGAATCGCAAGGAGAAAATTGGTAAGAAAAAATTGAAAAGTGGCAAAACGAGTGACTCGTCGGCTCCGTGTCACGGAGGAGGGCCTCCCGTGTTACCCTCCGTGACACGTTGAAGGCAATTCTGGAATTTTCAAAAATTCCAGAACGCACATGCGATAGCTCGATGTCACGGAGGTTCACGTTTCCTCCGTGACACGTTGAGTGTTACTTCGCGTCCGGGTCACATCGGGTCACCGGGTGCAACGCGCCAACTCCCTTTTAAACCAAAATTGCCTCATTTTCCCATTTCCCATTCCCCTCCACGACAAACCCCTGAAAATCCCTCCTTCCTCAATGTGACACGGACCTAAGATCAAAATTTCTTCAACTTTTCTTCGATATCATCGGATTAAGGCGCATTCTTGAACCAACCTCAATTTTTGCTAAGAGTTTCGATTTTGAGCATGTGAGGTGAGTAGACCTTGCCCTAAGTACAAATTAGGCTTAGAATTCATTTTAGTTATTGTTGATTGATGTTCGTAGTAGCATTGTGATTGTATGAATGCAATATATACATGCTTGATCGAATTTTTCTGGGAAATTGTAGCTAAAAGTTGGTATGTGAATAGGAAGATGTTAAATTGACGTAGAAATGTATGAAAATTGTTAGGTTGTGCATGTTGGGTGAGGTGAATTGTGTTGTGCTTAACGTAGTATGCTAAAGGCGCGATGAATTTTCGGGGGAGATAAGTTGTTGAAATTGCATGAAATTATCGAATTACATAGAAGTGGGTGAATTGCATAGGTTTGTGTAGATAAATAGTTTTTCTTTTTTCTTTTTCCTTGCTAAGTGCTCTGTATAAAATGTGATCGATGGTAATGTTGTTATTAGTTGTACAGTCTAGGTAGTACAAAAGAACTTACAACGTCGTATTCTACGGAAATGCACAAGGCATGTTGTTTATGTTTTCTGTTTGTTTTAATGTAAATTAGAAATAAGTATGTCTTGTCGGCAATGCTATAATTGGCGAAAGACTAAGTGTGGGGTGGCCTAGCCTAACCCAACCCTTAATCAAGTTAATTTTAAATTGGACGGCTTGTTGGGATTATCTGCTTTATTTGACATGAACGATGTCGGGCAGACAGACAAAGGAAGGCGCATCTGTCGGGCGCGGTAGAAAGAGGATCAGACTGGGAACAACAATCCCAGCAGCACCAGCGGTTCCGTGGTAACCCGCCAATACGGAACCCGATGGGTAGAGGAAGGAGGAAATGGTATATGAAGCATAAGAAGAACAAGTACTTCCACGGAGCACATTGCAAGAGACACACGTTAACTGGAGTTCCCTCAAATTTTCCACCGAATTGACACTGCCGGGCTGAGCTATCTTTGAAGAGCCCAAGGAGTGCAATCTGCACTGAATTCGGGGTTGCCCAGCCACGGAAAACTGGAACCCGACGCACCGCAGTCCACTATCAAAAATAAGGGTCGAATTGTCTCTGCTTAGTCCCACATCACACGATGCTTACCATCCTGGGCGCAGAACACAGACGCCCATGTACTCCGGCAGCTGAATATTACTCAACCATATGCGTTATCAGACGCACCTTGTGGCAGAGCGTTCACAACACTTGGCTGGGCGGGGCATAGGGAGAGGGGCTACCATCGGACACTGCCCTACTCATGGATGAGCAGGAAGCTAGAATCGGCTGAAAATTGTGTGTGTTCTGCTTGATTAGGGGGTGCACATGACAGATGTCACCCGGAGATCGCGTGTGCTTGGGTGTATGCCTGATGAAAGGGCTGGAGATCAATGTTGGGGGGCGGTGATCATATCCGCCAGAAGGCCCGTTTGAATCAAGGGCACGGAGTCGGGTTGGTGGTTTGCTGACCACGTTTCTGAGGGGCCTAGATGTTGAGGAAGAGGCCCTGGATTATATCCCGCAGATAGCGAGGCATGCCGTGGACGTCACAAAAACCAAGGCACCTGACACCACTCACGGGCCAGTTCTTACACTAGCCGAGCGACATGCTCGGGATGATCGATACATAGCCCACATGTTGAAGATACGAGATGCTCATTTGCTAGCATATTGAGCCGGCGAGAGAGGATGAGGCGTAGCAGCTCGGCCTAGACTACCCTTTCGCGAAAATGCCAGGAATTTCTATGTCCAGGGTGGGCCCTAGCTTTTATGGAGCCCGTGGATGATGATGTCCCCACTGATGAAGACACGTCGCGAGGATTCCGATGTTGGCAGTCGGAGGAGGGCGAGGAGATTCAGACATGGGACGAGGCAGCGGCACCTGACGAAGTGGAATACTTTGATTGATCAGGGAGTTTCACCACCCACTTGTTTGTGCTTTGTTGACTGTATGAACACTGGGGACAGTGTCGATTTTAAGTGTGTGGGGTGGGGAGTGATTGGGGTGGTGCTTGGTTTTGTCTTGTTTTGTGAGAATATTGTATTTCTGTTGTTGTGCCCAGAAAAATTGTTGTGTGTGCTTTTTGTGTGTATGTTTGTATTGTAATTATTATTTTTGAGTTGTTGTGTGCTGTTGGATGTTGTTAGCTGGTTGTGTAAATATGTTTTATCAATGTGAATATTTTAAAAAAAAAATTCATTAATTATTTTTATGATTGGGTTTTCTCGGCGTTTGTTTTCGGTTCTTTTACCGAGAAGAGTCCCATTGAACCGAAGTCATAAATAGTGACTGTTCCCTATGATGGATGGATGACGACCGTCTTAAGTTAAATGTAGTCGATAGGAGTAGCTTTTTGTCTTTCATTTTTTGTTTGTTTGGTTGTATCCCCAGGGCGTGTTGCTACTCTAGCTCACGAAATTCTTGTTGTGTGTGGTACATATGTTTAGACTGCAAAGGTGATTCACATGGAAACGTAATTTTGTACATATGTTGAGATACCTACGACACATAGAATTTGATTCGGTGTGATTGAAACTATGTTTGAATTCTTGTAATTAGGCGATTGAAGAGTACGTGAATATGTCTTGAGTTGAGCATGTGCAATGAGTGTCTAGTGAGGTTTCGATTATTCCATGCTATTGTCGACTGCCTAGAACTTGCCTGTCGTGTGTGCGAAACGAAATGAAGGAAGTGTAGTGTAGGAAAGGATGGTAGGCGTTTCTTTGTTTTAACCTAAAGTTTTTCTTTCCACCCCCACCTCGAATGTCAAATCCTAGTTAGCCCATTGAGCCTTTAGCCTATATTTTTTCCTTTTGTCGAAAAGGTGTAAACAAAGCTTAACCCTTTCTTTTCATTATCAAGTAAATCTGAACCAAAGCTCTTAAGCGCTCAAGAAAAAATAATTTTCCCACGGTGTCAAGGGTGAAATGCGAAAGAAAGGAAAAAGCAAAGTGATGAAAGTAAGAAAAATCAAAGGTGCACTTGCTGGATTTAAAAGAAAATAAAGATGTATAACTAATCTTTGTTTTTGAGAGGTGTGCTTAAAGAAGTGGGGGACAAAAATAAAGAATGACTTCAAGAATGGGAGGAAGGAAGAAACAATGCCCAAAACGGATGGGATGTATTGAAAAAAGCGCTTAAGGACGCTAGTTACTATTATTAGTTAGCCAGGTATATACTAGTTCCACGTAGCTTACATTACAACCCATTAAGTCCTACGTGATCTTACATGCGCGTCCTTATATTAGTGGAGTAATACACTAGAGGCAAGCCTATGGTTCATACGTGCATGTGAATTCTTTTGGGAGAGAGTGCAATTGTGTGTATACGCCCCTACATGAAATGTTTTAGAGTTCATGTGATTAAAAAGGGTGAAATTCTCTTGTGTTGTGAGGGCACATGTGCTTGGCGAAGGTTGAATTTCGTGTCGGATATCTTGATCAGCTAATTTGCATGGGTTTGCCGATATCGAGAGTCGATTCTTGAGTTAGGAGGTCTTGAGGTGTTAAATGTTATTGTAATGATGATACTATGCATGTTTTTTCTTGATGATTTGCCTATGTAAATAATCGGTATAATAGTAGCTCGGATTGTCGAGCAGGTAATGATTGGGTGTCAATTGCCGTAGATGTAGCAAGATTATTGTTCGAGGACGAACAAGATTTTAAGTGTGGGGTAAGTGATCTTGGGCATATTTATATGATCAAGTGATACTCAAATGCGTCGTTTGTCTTATTTATCTAACAATGTTTGTACATTCTCATGTAAATTGTAGGAAAGTGTGAATTTATACTAACTAACATGATTAGCGTTGTTTTGCGGGAAAAATGTACTTTTAATAGCTAAGATGCATATTGGGAGGAATCGGAAATGGACTCGGAACGAGAAAAGAAATGGCCAAGAGAAGCAAGGAATAAAGAGGCTCCGCGATGGAGCTGTTACACGCTGCCATCGCGGTTTGTTCTGTTCGGAGGATTTAATTGGAAAAGATTCCAGAGAGAGTCACGTGTTCGTGCCGTAGCACGTTGGACCTAATTACCTGGAAGTTGACATTCCAGTGAAGGTGCGCGTTCGTACCGTGTCACGTTGGGCAACTCACGTTGCATGCCGTGCCACGTTGGGGATGAATACCTGGATGACCCGAATTCGAGCTTCCGCATTTGCACCGTGTCCACGGAGGCAGTGCTCTGTAATGCACTCCGTGACACGTTATTCCGGGAAGAGCTACCAGTATAAATAGAACACCAGGTTCATTTTTAATTATTCTGACTTGGTGGAGCAAGAATGTGGGTTACAGGCAGTTGAGGGCGAAAATCTTAGGGTTTCTTCTCTATCTCTTTCTCCTTTCTTTCAATTCTTGGATGATATTACACTCATTTTAATGATGTTTAATCACAAATAGTTGCTAATTTCACTTCTTGCTGAGGTTAAGAACAATTGTATTGAAATGTGATTGTTGATCATTTGGTTTTTTTTTTTCATCTTTTCTTCCATGAATTTGTTCTATTACTTCTTGTTCTTCTTGCATTGATGTTTGGCCAATGTTAATGTACATCTAAAAAGTCCGGTTTCACTCGAGAGAGCACGAAACCGGAAAGTTGTGAATTAATAAGATACGATCTTTTCTTAGTTTGGAAAATTGAGAATTGATTTACCTTCAGGATAGAAATATACACGAAAATTAAGTATTAGTCAATTGTGGAATCGATTTTTGTATGGCTAGAACATGGTGCTTCTTATCACAGAAATGTAGGTGGAAGGTTCATGATTCTTAAGTTGGGTTAAATACTTAATCCATAGGCATAAAGTTCCGACTAGCAGCCAGGAGAAAGATTAACCAACTTGTATCGATCATTAATTTCTCTACATGTTCGTTTTAGCCTCAGCATGCTCACATTCATCGTTCAGACTCACTTGTATATTCATTTTAGACTTAGTATAAATTTAGATAACAAAACTATAAAGCTTTTCTTTTACTGTTGTCTGCATTTTAGAGTTACAGTTAATTGACACTTGAATAGATTTGCCCCGTAGTCCAGTCCCTGTGGGATCGATACTTGGCTTACTTGAGCAATTTACTACTTGTTCGACCATGTGCACTTGCGTGCAGTCATCCCGAACAGCCGAACAATCATCAATTATACCAATTTCTCTAAAGGTCAATTTGGCTAAATTTAGTAGTCTTTTTGGTCACATTGTGTCGGAGGTTGGTATACAGATAGATACACAGAAAATAGAAGTAGTGAAAACATGGCCCAGACCTACCATTCCGACCAAGGCACGTAGTTTCCTGGGGTTAGCCGGGTACTACAGAAGGTGTCCAGAAGGATTTTCCACTTTTGCAGCACCTTTGACTAAACTGACGTAGGAAGCGGCAAAGTTCCATTGGGCGAAGCATGCAAGCGAGCTTTCGGGTAACCGAGGATGGAGTGTTGAGATATAAAGATTTCCTTTGCGTTCCAGATGTTGCAAGACTTCGCCAGTAGATTATGGGGAAAGGTACACTATGCTCGTCAATCCCTCACCATCTAGGTTCAACTAAAATGTACCATGATATGAAGAAATCTACACGTAGCCGGGGAATGAAAGGGAAATAGCAGAATTCGTAGCCTAGTGTCCTAACTGCCAGCTTAGTAAAGCGGAACACCAAAACGAGCGAGATTGACCCAGATCATTTGTGCCTCTTTGGAAAGTAGGAGGCAGTAAATATGGATTTTTGTAGCATGATTACCCAGTACCAGACATAGAAATGACTCAATTTGGGTAATTGTTGACAGACTGACAAAATCAGCCCATTTTCTGCCCGTAAGGTCTAATTTCTCTACCGAAGATTATGTGAGTTGCCATAAGTGAAATGATCGGGTACGGTGTTCCGGTATCCATTATCTCTGACGAGAGGGCGTAATTTGCAGCTCAATTTTTGATCATTTTAGAGAGGCTGGGAACACAGATTAACCTGAGCACAGCTTTTCATCCTCAGACAGATGGGCAGGCAGAACGTACTATTCGGGCAGCTCGAAAGATATGTTACGGGCGTGTGTGTTGGACTTTTAGAAAGTGTGTTGGGATGAACACCTACCGCTTATTGAGTTTCAAACATAACAATAGTTATCACTCAGCTATCGAGATGGCGCCCTTTGAGGCTTGTATGAGCAGAAAATGCAGATCGCCGGTTGGCTGGTTCGAAGTGGGAGAGTCAGCACTGATTGGGCGGACATCATTCAACAGTCGAGAGGGAAGGTAAAGCATCGGAGAACGCCTACGGCTACCGCAGAGCCGCCAGAAATCGCCCTGCTGATGTGCGGCGTAGAGACTGGAATTTGATGTGAATGACTGGGTATTTCTGAAGAGTATCCTGATGAAAATTTGATGAGATTCGGTAAAGAGGTAAGCTCAGTCCGAGGTTCGTTGGGCCTTGCTCGGATTCGTCGAAGAATGAGCCAAGTGGCATATGAGTTGAACTTGCCTCCGAATTAGAATGTTGTTCATCCAGTTTTTCATGTATCTATGCTAAGGAAGTGCATCGGAGACCCATCCAGAGAAGTCCCAGTCCAGGATGTCCAGGTTGCAGGCGGCCTATGAAGAGTTCTAGTAGCTATCTTAGACAGGCCAGTTCGTAGATTGAGAACCAAAGATATTGCGTGCGTCAGGTACTGTGGCAGCAACTGGAACCGAGAGGAGATGACTTTGGAGGCAGAGGAAGATGAAAACAAGATATCCTCACATATTTCAGGCCTAGTCAGTCAGAGGTATATTTAGTATTGTTATTTTATCATAGGTGCCTTATAGTATATGTATAAATGAGATAATCGATTCCAATCTTTCATGTGATGAATACTATAGTATTGTGCGGAGTACCTGTATTGGACTTTTCTGCATTTCAGGTTTGGGATAATCCATATTGCAGGAAACTCTGCCAAAATTTTCTAGAAATAAGTTAGTAAGTTGGGAATTCCTATAGTAGAAGTTTACATTCGAGATGAATGCTCTTAAGGGAGGGGGGAGAATGTTACACCCCGTAAATTCTTAACATGTAGATGGCCTATTCGCATGTTGGTTAAGAAGTTTTAGAATGCCACACATGCTAGAAAAAGGCCCGGGGAAGAATCGAGACAGGCGCCATCGGCACGTCGCAAGAAAAATATGACTTATAAATCGCATTCCCGGGGAATACGACTTATAAATAGGTCCCAATTATATAAGCCCCCAACTTCGATTTTTCATTAAAGTTTCTTATAATTTCCAGTGCAAAAAATAGAGGAGTAAGCAGAAAAGAGGAACGAGGTTATTGATAATTTCCTTCCGATTACGCTGTCAAGCACGATTAAACTTCGAATTCATCTCAGATACCGAGGTATTTAGCAGCAGGAGCATTCCTACAGGTTTAGTTTCATGGTGGCCCGGCGAATCATCGTGCTGCGAGCCAAGGTAAGTGGAACTGCTCCAGAATAGTGTCAATATACTCCTATCCCTTAAGTGACTATTTCTCCATTCGAGACTTTTCGAGAAATACTTGAGTTTTCGACCGTTTTTCGATAAGCCAAAATTTGGGCTATATATATATCGAAAGTGATGTTTTCTTCCAGAATATTAGTGTATTTAGTTCTGATTGATATATATATGAATGCAGTTGGGAGAAATAGCTGAAGTACTGACCGAGCTTCGCTGATAGTCGAAAATCCGAAGCCGAAGGTATGTAAAGCTAATTCTTCGCCAAGTTAGTAATCCAGTACAGTAGATAACGTGTTATATAGATGGGGTTGATTTAGAGAACTATGGTACTCAGCTTCCAGGGTGCCAGATGTTTCTTAAAGAGATCTAAGGTCCGGGTATCACCAGCTCGGGGTTTGGGAGAGTGACATCCCGAAAACGCTTTCGGACTCGTTATGGTCTGTACGAATTTCTTGTTATGTCTTTCGGACTAACCAATTCCCTAGAAACTTTCATGGACTTGATGAACAGGGTATTTGTAATAGGGTGGAACATGTTAGTGATCGTGTTCATCGATGATCTCTTATATACTCAAGGAGCGAAGGCAGATACCGCTCACTTGAGAATGGTGCTTCATACCCTCAAGGATTGTCAATTATGCAGTAAAGTTCAGCAAGTGTGAATTTTGGTTGGACTCTGTGGCATTCTTAGGCCATGTGGTATCAGTGAGGGCATAAGTAGATTCTCAGAAGATTGAAGTGGTAAGAAATTGGCCCAGGGCCGATGAATCCTTTAGAAATTAAGAGTATCTTGGGCCTAGCAGGCTACTATCGGAGGTTTGTCAAGGGATTTTCATCAATTGCAGCACCATTGACTAGGTTGACTCATAAAAGGTAAAGTTCCAATGGTCGGAGGCGCATGAAAAATCTTGATTGAAGACTCGACTCGCCGGCCTGATGTTGACCCTACCAGAAATTGCGATGGTTTTTGTAGTATATTGTGATGCTTCGAGAATCGTACTTGTGTGTGTGTTGATGTAGCATGGGAAAATGATAGTGTATGCCTCTAGACAGTTGAAAAGTAGTAGGAAGAATTACCCGACCCATGATCTTGAGTTGGCCGTGGTGGTGTTTGCATTGAATAAAAGGCGACACTACTTGTATGGGGTCCATGTGGATGTATTTACAGATCACAAGATCTTGCAATATGTGTTTACACAGAAAGATCTCAATCTTATATCAAGGAGGTGGTTGGAGTTACTCAAGGACTGCGATATGGAAGTTCTTTACCACCCGGGTAAGGCAAATTGGTAGCGGACACTTAGCCCAGAGCTCTCTATGGAGAGTGTGTCTCATGTGGATGAGGGAAAGAAGGAGTTGGTAAAACATTTCCGTTGACTTGCAGGTTGGGAGTTAGATTGGTCGACTCGACCAATGGCGTTGTTTGCAAAAAGGATCTTAATCGTCCTTGGTAACTGATGTGAAGGCTAGACAAGATGAGGATTCGATATTGTAAGGCGAAAAAAGCAGATCGGAGTTAGAAGGTGGAGGGTTTTCTCCCAAAGGGGAGATGGTGTGTTCTTTTTGATGTCGTTTGTGTGTTCCGGACGTAGATGATTTGAGGTACCGGATGTGCATGAGGCACATGGATTCAAGTACTCTATCCCTCCGAATTCCACCAAGATCTTTCATGATTTGAGAGATATCTATTGGGATGGCATGAAGAAGGATATTGCGAATTTGTAGCCAGAAGTGCCTAAAAGCGTCGGCAAGTGAGCTCGAGCAACAAAGGCCGGGAGAGGTTGTACTTCTGGACATTATCATTCCCACTTGGAAGTGGGAAGAGATTAATATGGAATTCATTATTAGCCTACCTCATCCCCTCACCGACAATCTGATTCTATTTAGAGTAATGGTAAACGAGGTTGACAAAGGCGCATACTTTCTATCGGTCAAAACCATAGATTCAACGGATGATTATGCCAGATTGTATATTTGGGAGTTCGTTCGGTTACATGGAGGTACTTACGTCGCAGTCCTAGTGGTCATTTTAGAAGGGCCCAGGACTCAAGTTAAGCTCAACACAGCCTTTTATCCGCAAACGGATGATCAAGCCGAACGGAGCAATCCAGACTCTCGAGGATATGTTGAGATAATGTGTGATGGATTTTAAAGGTAACTAGGATGATCATTTGCCCTTGATCACTCTAGCATCAAATGGCACCGTTCAAAGGCTCTTTATGGATGAAGGTGTAGATCGCCAATTAGATTGTTTGAGGTTGGTGAGGCAGCTATGATAGGGCCTAGTTTGGTTCCTGAGGCTACGGTAAAGGTTCAGCTTATAAAGGACAGTTGAAAATCGCTCAGAGTTTTCAAAAGTCATATGCGAATGTGAGAAGAAGAGATTTGGAGTTTGAGTTAGACGATTGGCTATTTCTAAAGGTATCTCCCACGAAGGGGAGTCTTCGGTTTGGGAAGAAAGGAAACTCAGTTCCCGATATGTAGGTCCCTACCGGAGTACGAGAAGAGTTGGTAAGGTAGTGTATGAGTTGGACCTATCCTCAGAGTTATCTTCTGTGCATCCCATGTTTCATGTGTCGCTTTTGAAGAAGTGCTTGGGAGATCCATCTCTAGTAGTCGCAGTGGACAGTGTCGGTGTAAAAAAGATAGACTCAGCTATGAAAGAAGTTCTTGTGGAAATATTAGCCATCAGTACAGATACCAAGGAACAAGAAGTAGCTTCAATTAAAGTACTATGGAGAAATCAGCATGTTGAAAGAGCTACATAGGAAGCCGAAGCGAATATGATGGCCTAGATACCGCATTTATTCTCTATCAACTCGGTTTCGACTTGAGAATGTGATTGATCTATGACTATATTTAGTTTTCATGTTTAGTTCGTGTGTTCAAGTTTCTTTTATGTATATGGATTTGTATGTAGTATGACATCAGTTCAACTATGTGATATGAACCGGAGGTACTCATTCCATAAAATTTCAATTAATTATCCAGTATTTGAATATGATAATTACATGTCTCTATTTTACTTGTTTCTACATTCGAGGATGAATATTCCCAAGGGGGAGATATTATAATACCAAGAAATTTTGAGAATAGACGGGGAGTTAAAAGTAGAAAACTGCTGAAAAAGGAAAAAATTTCACAGAACGTACCATGGAACGACTCATGGTATCCAACCACAGGTTTATACAGAGTCGTTGGTTAGGGGGAAAGTAACTGACGTGGAGATAATGGATGAAACAACGACTCATTGTTAGGAACAACGAGCCCTTGTCAGCAGACATTGGAAGAGGGTTGGGCTAAACAAGTGACATACAACGGGCATTCAATGACTCGTTGTGGTTTTGCTGAAGTCATTGTTACTGGTCATTGTTTTGGTGCAAAAATTCCAATGTAGATAATGGTCGAGACGACTCGTTGGAAGGAACCACGAGTCGTGGTGAGAGACCGTGGTAAGCAGGTTCCGATTTTGTGGTGAGCAAGCAACGGACAATGTAACAGATCATTGTTTCAGAGGAAGAGTCGTCCTATCCATCAGCGTTGGTCATTTCCGGAAGTATGCTATAACAGTGCAACCACGAGCAGAACGAGATTCGTCTTTAGCTGTAACAACCCATTGGTTCCGTCCCGTTAGTTCAACCCCCGGCTAGTTTTTAGGGCAGATCTATTAGGCTATGAGACCTAAACTACGTCGTTTTAACTCATGGAAGGTGGGTTTTAGGGAGGGATAATTCATTATAAGTCCCATTGTGCATGCAAGCATATTGAAAGGTAAACAAAGATGATTCAAGGTTCTTCTCTTAATTGCTTCCAATTTCCTTCTTTGGCTTTTCAAAGTGAAGCTAAGAATCAGTTGTTCCAGGTATGTAAGGCTATCATTGGGTGATTTTTCCACACCCATGCCCATCCTCTATGATTTTCTAAATTTTATTAAAAACTCATGGGGTTTTAAAGATGATTTTTAAAAGTCTTATGATTTGATAATGGGTTTTGTGATTTTAGAATCTCATCAAAATCTATTGGTTTCGGATCAGTTTTCATTATTTAAACCATTCATAGTTTTGTCAATTCTGTTTTTATCAAATAAAGCCTAATTATGCATGACCCATGATGAATCGATTCTGATCTTCTCTCTTCAAATGATGATATTTACAAACCCAGCATGATATACAATTTGAATTAAGGATTTATGATATATCCCATCATTATTTATAATTCCAAGCTATATTCATGATTTACAAGTATGTATGAACCTTTGAATCACGAATCATGTTTTGGCCGACTCACGGGCCTTATGTCATAGCTAGTTCACGTATGTACAAGAATGTTTATGATTATCTTCATTTAAATATACCATGAGTTTATGTATGTTATACTATGAGCACTATATATATTTTGGGGTATCGAACATCGAGTAGGTTCGGGGCCTAGGTTGTACCTCAGGATCTGATAAGCTATGTGCCACCGTATATGTTGGGACCTCTATGCTTGACTTTCCTGGCCCAAATGGTCCTTTGATGGTGATATAACACTTTCATGGTCCTACTCTTGGCAAGGTATGGACACCCTCGCGACTAGGGTTACAAGTCGGGCTTCATGTGTGCTCATATGGGGTATGTCGGTTAAATGATCCCACTGTTCCTCATGATTTAAGCATGTTATTATTAAGTATATTGGCTCAAGTCATCTTAATAAAGAAATTTCTTATGATTATGATTACGATTGCATTACGAATGTTTTGTAAACCTTAGCCTTATGTTATGTTTTGATGCTTATAATGAGCATGATGTCCTACTCTTCTGATCATTTATGTGTTTTATATGTTTTAAATGTTCGTTTTACTTACCTTGTCCTCTCAATACATTCCACGTACTGACCGCATACTTTCTATGATGTATCGTTTCATGATCTGAGACCGGCTCTCAAGCTCATCCTCTCGTAGCTCCTCTCAGAGTTCATTATAAACTTATTTGGTGATCCTCATGTTCCGAGGCCATATGTTCAGACTCTATTATTTCAGTTTCAGTATCGTAGGGATAGTTGGGGTGTTGTCCCATCAACCCGTCTTTCATGATTAAGTGTTCAGACTATAGAGATTTGTATGCAGCAATCATGTATGGAGCATGTGTTGTCTTTTCTTTGTTATTATGACATATTTCCACTCGCCATGAATGAATTAGATGTATGCTCATGCCATGGGTCGACTTGGGGTCTTTCGGGGCTCCTTGTCCCTGTCTAC
Source organism: Datura stramonium (assembly GCA_018107945.1). NCBI lineage: Eukaryota > Viridiplantae > Streptophyta > Magnoliopsida > Solanales > Solanaceae > Datura > Datura stramonium. The sequence continues at coordinate 179,703 of JACEIK010000498.1, read as the reverse complement.
AACTCGAATTGTACGTGTAGGTTGTGACATAGAAGCTCGAACATATGCTCGAGATATTGCCCGGCGGCTAGACAAGACCATGACAGGGGACGAGAGACCCAGCTTCTAGTTCAGCAGCTCCACCAGCACGCACAGTAGTAGGGCATCTACTAGCTGCAGGTGTGGTTATCACCAAAACAAATTCCACTCTCTAGCATCTCTCTAGGAGAAGGAGTATCCCAGATGTAGTCACTAGTATGTTGCAGTATTCCATCTTTATGTATTTGCGTTGTTAGATCCATAGGTTACCTTGTCTTTTGTGATGCCCCATGTGGCTAGTAGTTTCGAGTCAGTCCTGGAATCTTGTCAGAACCTTTCTCGGTCTACACTCTAGTCGATGACTCGATTATAGCTCGATGGGTGTATAGAAATCGCCTGTTAGAGTTGTACAAAATATTTCCTCAGTAGATCTAGTAGAGTTAGCCATAACCGACTTTGATGTTATCCTCTCGAAGCATGGAATGGCTATTTTCATGTTATTCCTCAGTTAATTGTAGAACCCATGCGATAGAGTTTCGATTTCTGGGTGAGCCAACCTTAGAGTGCAAGGGTAGTTCAGTTGTGCCTGTAGGTCACTTCATTCCCTACCTTAAGGCTAGAAGACAGTGTTCTTGAAGGTTTCATGTACCATCTAGTCTGGGACAGGATCCTACGTCCAAGACCGAGACTATCCGATCCATTCCAGTAGTATGTGAGTATCTAGAAGTCTTCCCAGATTATCTACCGGGAATCCCTCTCGAGCAGGAGATTGATTTAGTATTGACACTTTTATTGATATGCAGCCTATATCTATTCCTTATTACAAGAATAGCGGGCGAGTTAAAAGGAGTTGAAGGAGGCCGAGTTAGAAAGACCTTTTAGACAAGGGATTAATTAGACCGAAAAAATCCCGCTAGGGTGCACCAGTACTCTTTGTCCAAAAGAACGACAGTTCTCTTCGTATGTGTAATGATTATCCAACAATTGAACAAGGTCGCCATCAAAGAGAAAAAATATCTTCTTCCCAGGATTGATGATTTGTTTTACCATCTTCAAGGTGCTAAGTGTTTCACGAAGATAAGATCTCGAATCCGGAAGACATCCTTCCGGACTCGGTATGGTCATTACGAGTTTGTAGTTATATCTTTTGGACTAACGAATCTTGCTGCAACTTTTATGAATTTGATGAACATGGTTTTCAAGCCGTACTTGGATATGTTTGTGATTGTGTTCATATATTACATCCTTATATACACTTAGAGCGAGGAGAGCATGTCGCTATTTGAGGGTGGTGCTACAATGTCTCTTTTCCGCCAATTATATGCTAAATTAAAAAGCGAGTTTGGTTTAACTTAGTGGAATTTTGGGCCATATGGTGTCAGATGCAGGTAGCAAAGGTGGACTCTCCAAAGATTAGAGTGATAAAAAATTTACCTAGACTGAGTGAATCCTTCAGATATCAGGTATTTCTTGGGGTGGTGGTTATTGGATATTTGTTTAGGGATTTTCATCTGTTGCAGCACCATTGACCAAATTTACCCAAAAGAAAGTTAAATTCCAATGGTCGAATGCTTGTGAGAGGAGCTTCTAGGAGTTGAAGACTTGACTCACCTCAGCACTAGTGTTAATCCTATCCGAGGGTACCGTTGGGTTTGTGGTATATTTTGATGCTTTGAGGATTTTCCTTGGTTGTGTATTGATGCAGAATGGTAGGTTATACCATATGCCTCCAGGCAGCTAAAGGTTAATAAAAAGAATTACCCGACTCATGATCTCGAATTCGTGGCGATAGTACTGGCCTTGAAGATTTGGATACACTATTTGTATGGGGTCCTTGTAGATGTGTTTACAGAACACAAAAACCCTACAATATGTTAATTTTACACAAAAGGATCTAAATCTGCGTCAAAGAAGGTGGTTGGAGCTACTCAAGGACTCGATATGAGTGTCCTTTACCATTCGAGCAAAGGCTAATATGAGTGGCAAACACTCTTGAAGGCTTTTCTATGGAGAGTGCGTCCCATGTAGATGAGGGAGAAGGAACTGGTGAAGGATTGTGCATTGTCTTGCACAGTTGGGAGTCCGTTTGGTTGACACGACTGATGGTGGTGTTATAGTTCAGGAAGCAGTCGGGAGAATAATCCCATGGCGACTGATGTATGAAAGCTATACAAGACGAGGATCCCATTTTGATAAAGTTGAAGGAGGTTGTTCAAAATCAGAAGGTAGAGGTCAGCTACTCAATAGGGGATATGGTGAGCTTTGATATCAGGGTGCTTACGCGTTCCAAATATTGGTGATTTGAGAGAGATAAGATGTGCACGAGGCTCATGGTTCCATATTCATATATCTCTAGGTGCCACCAAGATGTACCGTGACCTATGGGAAGTCTATTGGTGGAATAGCATGAAGAAGGACATAGCGGAGATGTAGCTAAGTGTCAAAATTGTCAACAAGTAAGGTTGAGCACCGGGAGACAAGGAGGTGTACTTCAAGACATCAATATCCCTACTTGGAAGTGGGAGGATATCAATATGGAATTCATCACAGGGTTGCCTTGCACTCATCGATAGTATGACTCCATTTGGGTGGTCGTGGATAGGTTGACAAAGCTGCTCATTTTCTACTGTCAAAACTACCGATTAAGTGGAGATTATGCAAAATTGTACATTCGAGAGCTAGTTTGGTTGCATGGAGTGCCATTCTCCATCATATAGATCGAGTACACAGTTTTCTCCTAGTTTTAGAGATCGTTTCAAAGGGACTTGTTACTTTCTGGTCAAGCTCGGTACAACATTTCACCCACAAATGGATGTTACGGTGGAGTGTACTATTTAAGGCTCTCGAGGACATGTTGAGGGTGTTTGTTATTGACTTCAAGGGTAGTTGGGATGATCTTTCCTGTCTGAGTTTGTGAATAACAACAACTACCATTGCAGCATTCAAATGGCTTCGTTTGAGGCTCTCGATGGGCGGAGATGTAGATTGCCTATTGGTTGGTTTGATCGGTGAAATTTGCCGATTACATAGGATCATTCAGTCCATGAGGCCACGGAGAAAGTTAAGCTCTGGGAACAGATTGAAAATAGCTCAGAGTTGCCAAAATTCCTATGCAGATGTTAGAAGGAGAAAACTAGAATTTGAAATTGTCGATTGGGTGTTTCCAAGGGTATCTCCCATGAAGGGAGTGATGAGGTTCGGGAAGAAGAGCTTCGGTCTCCATTATGTTGGCCCGTACCGGATTGTGAAACAGCTTGGCAAGGTATATGATTTGGGTTTCCTCATAATTAGCTTTAGTGAATCAGTCCTCCATGTATCGCTCTTAAGAAAGTGTTTGGGTGATCAACTTTAGTTGTCCCGGTGGACAATGTTGGCGGTGTGAACAGCCTTAGTTATGAAGGAGTTCCGATGGAGATATTATATCGGCAGGTTCTTAAACTAATTAAGAAAAAGTAGCTTCAGTCAAGGTTTTATGGAAAAATTAGCAAGTTGAAGTCGTGGGAGGACGAAGCAGATATGATGGCTAAATACCCACATCTATTTCCTATACCAGCTCAATTTCAACTTAAGGTATCAGTTTCCTCCTTAATTCTCTATTCAGTTTTCTTCAAAAGCTCTTGTATCCCAGTTTATTTCATGTGAATGGATATATTGTGGTTGTGAATTAAGTTTAGTCATGTAGTTCAAGTAAGTCGAACCTCCCGTTAGTTCAGCTCATATGATCAGTATTTGAATGTGATGATTGCATTTCTCTACTTTTACGTTTTGCAACATTTGGGGATGAATGTTCAAAGGGAAGAATATTATTAATCCCAAAAGCCTTTAGATCAGACACGAGAGTTAAAATGGAGAAAACTCTAAAATTTTCAGCACCAGGTCACAGGACGAGTCTTCTAGTGACCTGTAAAGATAACCACGGGTCGTTAAGTGACTCATGGTGAGTTGTTTGACCTATGTTTTAATTTCAAGTTTTAGGGTAACCACGAAAATGGCCACAAGTCATGGTCAGCACCGCGACTCATTAAGTCAATCGTGGTCAAAGGCAGTGAAGGATGAAGGAATGACAGGCAGTGTACTGACCAGACACCATGAGTCTTGGTCAGTCCACACTTCCTTAGGTGGGTTGTGGTTAATAGTTGGTTAAAGGTGAAATTTGTTTTGGGTAATGAAGGCGACGGATTGTGACCATGAGTCGTGGTCACTAACAATGACTTGGTCTAGTCCTCATTGGGACTGGTAGTCTGTTTTTAACAACGAGTTTATTAAGGGCTTTCCGTAATTTCTTTGATCCTAAGGCCTAAAATATGGCCGTTTTAAGTTGTGAATAGTGAGTTTTAGAAGGGTAAGTTCATTCCTAAGCCTGGCCTTATTCGTAAAATTTTCAAGTTTAGAAGTCTAGAAGGTGTGATCAAGTTCAATCTCTGAAAGTTCAACCTCAATTATTCCTTGGGCAATCAGAAGTTGTAGAATTAGATCCTCTCGGGTATGTAGGGTTATGAATGGATGAAATAGTTCACCCATGCCCAATCCCTCTCCAATTCATTAAAATGTACATATTTTGATTCTATTGGGTTTTAACCCAATACTGAGATTCCTCGTTTCTGCCATGGATATGATCTAAGAATGTTTCTATTGTTGAATTATGATTTACATGGGCATGTTTTTACAATGTTTTCAATTATAAATCATGTTTTCAAGTTTTATAAATTATGATGTCCATCCATTAATGTTCATGAAAGTTGAGGTCTATGATGTATGTTCAAGTATGTTGAGATATTTATGAAAAAGCATTTTTCAAGTTAATCAAACATTTTCAAGAATGTTTAATTTTAGAAGCCGCTATGTTCAAGTATGATTTTGGGATTTCATGTCAAGTTAGCTTACCACATGGTTTTGGAGTCTAGATCACAATTATGTTTAGCTTGTGGTATGGTTTGAGCCGAGGCTCCTCATGTATGATTTCAGATTTTATATGTATATGATTATTCAGCTTCATCACTTGACGATGGTCAGCTTCGTTGAAAAAGGATGGAGAGGATATGCATATTTTGGGAATAGTGTTTAGCATCGAGTAGGATAGGTCAATCAACCCTATGCCTCCGAACTACGAGCCAATGTAGGTATGTTCAGATTATTCGGGACTTCCTTTGTAGGGTTCCCCTGCCGCAAAAGGGCCTTCAACTTGATATAGATATCATGGTTTCGTCTATAGCCCTGGCAAGGTTTTAGATAGCTCTGCCCACTTGAGTATAATAGTTGGGACCACGTAAACAATCGTGGTAATGTAAATTATATGACAAGTCTACTCCCATTGTTTCTTATGATTTCAGTTATACATGTACATCAGTCATGACATTATAATTTTTAGTAGGTTTGACCCAATGTTCAATTTTACTTATGATTATCGATTTTTCAACTTTGGGTCATTCGAATTAATTATGATATGTAGTTATGTTCATATTATGATTTTAGAAAATAGCATGGAAGCCTTCCTCTCGAAATCTTATTTTAATTGCTTCTGTTTTATAAGAAATGCATTATTACTATTTTTATTTACTTAAAGTTTTACTTACATTGGATACTAAATACATTCAAGGTACTGACCGCATGCTCTATGTTGTATCATTTCATATTACATGCTCTCATATTCAGACTAAAAGCCTCGTTTACTTTGCTTAGCCTTCCATAGTAGCATATCTAGTCTCGACTTGTGAGTCCTCAACTCCGGAGGACCATTCCTTATCAGTTATCTTTATATTTTCATTTTTAGACTTAGAGAGTTAGTTGGGGTCTTGTCCCATCAACTCATCAGAAGTAAAGGCTTTTCAGACATAGATTGTATTCAGCTTCAGGCTCGTGTTGTATGCTCTGATGTTATGCTATGTTCAGACATACACTATGGTTATTATGTTGGTCTTCCACTTTGATTGATTTTAGTTAGAAGTTATGTTCATTCCATGGGTAGACTTGGAGCCTCTCGGGGTTCCTTGTCCCGTGTCGATCTGAGCCTATGTTCCGGTCGTGACACATTTTCTAATTTCTATATAAAAATTTGCATTATAGATAAATTGGTCGAGGCGAGGCCTGGTCCAGTTATTCTCTCTATCTCTCTTACTACATTCAAGGTTAAATGCCGAACGACTCAAGGTCATTGTCGGGTTTGCTGCTTTCTGCATTGACCACATGTTACATTGTATCATCCCATACACTGCATCAGTTTTGTATATTGTTACTTTGCATATTTTTATTTGTATGTTACTTCTATTCACATTATTCTTGATCTTTTGCACTTTCCAGTTTAGTTTTGATAGATAGTTCCTGTCATGTCTTATATTATATATCTTTGACTTGGTCGGCCTATGATGCCTACTGAGTACCCCGTGTTTCGGTACTCATATTACACTTCTGCTTCTTTTTCTCATGCAGCTCCTAGTATGACTCAATCTCGTTGATCTTCTTCTCGTTCGTGGATTCCTTTGTTGATTGATATCGTGGTGAGCTCTTCATGTCTGGAGATTTACTACTTTCCATCTTGTGTCTCCTATTTATAGTTTGTATTTTCCAAACAGTTTTATTTCTTTCATGTAGCCTTATTCTGGTACTTTTATAAGCTCTTGTACTAGTGACACTAGGTCCGGGGTTTGGTATCTTATGTATATTGTCTTTTCTATTTCATAGAGCCCATATTGTATATTTTGTATCTTCTATGCATATTTATACTTAGTGGCCCGTTGTTTGTTTCTGCTTCCTTATTTTTAAGTTGGTATTTTTTTCAGTGTTCCGATTTGATTTTTGGCTAACCTACTAGAGTTGTAGTAGGTGCCATCATGGTAATTCTTGATTAGTGGTATAGCCTCCTGATTGTAAGTATGGTTCATAAAATATTCATATATAAGACTCTACTAGACACGACTTATGGACTTCCTGGGACTCCACTTTCTCTATTACCAAGTTGTCCCGCCCCAAACTGGAAAAGGGCGCAATTGGTAATTGATATAGATCGAGGAACTAGCTAAATGGCGTCTAAGCTTTACCCTTGTAGGTCAAGAAGTCCACCTTTTATAGTCATAAATAACATATGTACGGACAATAGTCGCAATTCAGAAATAGAAGACATAAAGCTGACAAGGCCATAATAAGGACTAAAATAGCTTTAGGAAGAAGGTGAGGGTGCATACTTAAAGATGTTGTACAACTAAGTCCACAAAAACCTCTAAGAGTACATATAACTCTAAATGGTTGGGATGGGCCCTGGCCTACCCTTAACTGTACAATAGAACAAACATAACTTAAACTAGGTTATGACTCCAGAGAAAGAGGACTATACCAACTCTCAGCTAAAACTGGGACTCTTACTGCAACTGGTAATTGGAGCCTCTATCTACACCTGCAACACGAATGCAGGTCCCAGGCAAAGGAACATCAGTACGGAAAAAGGTTACGGTATGTAAGGATGAAAGCTGTAAACATAAGTATATACCAAAAATAACTGGAACAACAGAGATATGATAAGCAAGAGACAATCTATCTCCTGTACCTTGCAACCCTATATGAAAATATATGTACTATGTCATAATGGCCCTTATGTGGAGCTGTTCACACGTCTCCGATTGAAAATAAGTGTTTGCCCATAGGCTAGTTGATAGTCGGACTAGGGTTTATAGATGACACCAATAGGCCACCCAATACTTGGAGTGGGGATAAAGTATGTTTTGACACTTGGACCGGATCAGTACATCTCAACGAAAATAACATAGAAAAGCATGTCCTACCTATGGACTAATTGAAATGCTCTATTAGCAATAAGAAACTACAATGTTAGACTTAAACATGTAGCTTGGAACATGATAGTTGAAGATTACTTAAACTTGTATACATTACTTTTGATTACTTATCACTTATGGCTAACATATAGATAGCTTCTGAAACACTAGAAGCTTGACAAGTTAACTTAAGCAGCAAGTCCATATTTTATATGTTAGAGCATGGGAACAACTTAAAATATTTCTTGAATCTTAACTCAAACTTTAGAAGTGTATTATACTCAACTATAATGCCACAGGAAGCATAGAATGGGATAGACAACTTATAAGATCTCAAAATAACATACGATTATATAAACTGAGTGAACTAAATGATTATTAGGCTACATGGATAGCACAATGACTTATTAGCTTTACAATCAACTTTTAAGAGTCACTCTTGATAACTTAGAGTAGTTAATTGAATGGAAATGAATAGATTTTTCTTGGTTAATTGCTTCATCAATGTTAGGGACTTCATATGACATGTTCATATACCTACTTTTGTATATACTAACAAGATGATTATTTTTAAAGAATTCAATCAAGCTTGTAATTTCAACTGTTAAGGTTGGTCCTTGGACCATTTTTCACATCATTTGAAGACAGAGATGATCATGCATTTTCAAAACATAGAATTCATAGACATCCCACTTCACAAATAAATATAAAGGACCAGATCACAGTATCCACATCAGGGGATTCCACACTCAATTTACTTCGACAACAAAAATAGTAAGTTCAAAGTCGATTACTTGGAAACACAACCTTATATAAATCTCCATACTTATAATAATTCTATATGCCTCATGACTTAAAGTGCTCTACTATACAATACCCAATACGAACTTAGGAAATACGTATATCAATTACAATATTAGCATAGATTCATGCTTGAAGAAGGAAAGAGGGGCACCTTACATACCTTGAAATGTCAAATCCAACTTAAACGATAGTAATTTCAAGCGTATACTTGTGATTCCTTTCAACCTTAGCTCCCCAACTCAAAAAAATCATAGATACTGTCCTTAGAAATTAGACAACAACTTCATCCTATAAGAATACAATGAAAATAAGTCATATGAGCTCAATTCGACATCAACTCACAAATTCCTACAAATTGAAAAGATAGACATATTACTATCATTTGTAGATAATCTTAGCTAAAATAGAACTACTTTTCCCCAACTTCTACTAATTGGAGCTTCTTCAATTTGAGCTGAGCTGATGATATAACTCACACATGTGTTCTGTTGGCTTTAAGATTCATCACCCAAGATAGATTTGTGATTGGAGATGATTTGATTACTTAGTTATCTTCAAAACCATGAAAACCTAGAGGCAAATCTTGTTCTTAGATGAGCTACTGCCTTAGGAAATATTTCATATATATAAGTGAAGCAGGATGAGGAGGAAGGGAGAGGTAGGTGCATGTCCCACAGTACATTGCGGAGTAGACCGCATCCCACGACCCTCTTTGTTCTTCCTGCACAGCGCATTATTGCAGACCCTGGCCTTTCCCTACTTCGCTAGCTCGGTTTTCAAGTCATCTAACGTATTCAACTCCCGACACTTCTATACATACGTAATATATTCTTTAAACTCCTTAATAGAGCAGCATGTACTTATATTAAAATAAACTATTTTTGAGGTGTAACAAATTGTCTGCACTAGGATCATGTATAGTGAACACTTTTATACTATCACCAGAGACAAAGTTCTCCTCTTATATATGTTGATGATTTGATAACCCATTCACATGAGCCATGTGATAAAAAAGGCTATGATGCGCCAAAAATCTGAGGGAGGTTGTCCATTTATTTTTGTATAAAGATTCTCACCCATATCGGGTCTCATGAGGTTGATGATGAATAAGCTGACCACTGCCCTAAGATGGATGAGAGGCCAGTTGATGTGACCGGAGTCAAAGGGTCATAGGACACTCACATAGACACTTTGACTACTGTCGAATGCCATATTTGATATGATAGTTTCAATGTTCATATCATTGGGATTAGGAGGCTATAATTTTTATAGGAGGCAGAGCCTCTATAGTTGAGGAATTGACTACTTTGGATGAGTGCTAACCCACTCAACAAGCATGCCCAACAGATGTGCAGGGAACGACTAGGCTATGAGAAGCCACTGGATGATGATGTTCCCACACCCGAGTACATGATCTAGATTAGAGAGAAGGGTGTATGCTTGAGCGTGACAAGAGGAGGGTGACACTGAATTTTCTTTGTCAGATAATGATGTTGATGACTAGACGGGATGTTCTTCGACCTTCACCCTTTAATATTGTTTCGAGCACTGACGGTATTGTAAATTTTTAATTATGGGGTGGGAAGAAATTTAATTTATAATTATGAAATGGGAAGAAGAAAATTCTTATTTTGTTGTGGGAACAAGAAAATTTTTAATATTTTATTTTGAAGTGATGAATGTATTGTAATTTTTGATGTTTTTTTAACATATCTTGCTGTTTTAGGAAAAATATGTTGACATGTAATAGCAAGTAGTATAAATCTAGTAGTGTGGTATATATTGTTGTGTCATGCTAGTAATTGCATATCTCTTGATTTTTCTTTTCAGTTCTTTTCCAAGAGAGTCTTTGAACTGTACACAAGTATATTTTATTGTTAGTCATAAGATAGGGGTTTTGCCGATGATGGTTGATACCAACTGTCTTGAGGAAAAATTAATTGTTAGGTAGTAGGATTAGTAGAGAACCTTCATATTATTCAAATTTTACGTACTCAAATTAGGCTCACCATATACAATATTGGGTGACTCTCAAAAATTTACGCATGAAAATTTAGAATAATTCTAGCTAAGACACCCAGGTTCTTTCCTTGACTCTAGACTTAAATGGGCTCCAAAATTTTCATTGAATTTGGTTATGTCGTCAGAAGTAGAGGATCAATGAAACTATTTAGGTCATTTGTGTGCCTTGTGTTGTAAGGATTAATTAAATTACATGCATTATATAGATATCTAGAATTTTCCCTTTGTGTCTACCAAGTGAAACAAATTGAGTAAGCATAGGAGATGACATAGACAATTCTTTGTTGAGCCATAATTGTAATTGGAGATTTTTGCTTACCCATTATGTTATCATAGTTAGCACCATTGAGCCTTTAGCCATATTTATTTGATAATTGTTAATTGGCTTTTTCAGTTTTTTGTAAGCTTCGTACTATTTGATCCCCAATTCCATAAGGCACATTAAAAAGTGAGCACTTGGAAGAAAATGTAAGTTAAAGAGAGAGGGAGTTGAGTCGGGGTGAAGAAAATTAGTGATGGTGCGCAGCAGAAAATATATATTATGCCATCAACAGGAAGTAGAAAAATAAAAAGGAATAAAATACTTGACTACTTTGAAATAAAAAAAGTATAGAAAATTGTTCCTTTCTAGCGATGTATGAAAATTAAAGAGTGCTTAGAGATTAGGAGAGACATAAGTGGAAGCAAAAAGAAAAGTGAAAATGGTGAAAGAAATAAAGAACGATGTAAATCAAAATTTAGTCTGATGTCTTAAAAGTGCTTATGAGGGCTAGTCAATATTCCTAAATAATTTCTAATGGTCCTTACATAAAATTACAACCTATAAAGTCCCTACATTATCTTATACTTTAAAGAATTTGTTAGTGGAGTAGCAAACTAAGGGAAAGCTTATGTTATGTCTTGTATGTATGTGAAATTTCTTGATAAAGTGAAACCAAGTACCATTTCTATCCATATGAACAACTTAACACATTAAGTTTCATTACATCATATTGACTGAATCTCTCCATGAGTAGTAAGGGCACATGAATGATGATAAATTAGTTAATAAATTGATGTCTTCATTTGATAACTTGATATTATTGCAGCCTTCTGTGAGTTGTTTATAGAGCTACAGCTATCTTGATAGTAGTTATCTTGCTTCATGAAGGGAGGAGGCCTGCCCAAATTATGCTAGTATGGGAGATTATGAGCCCCTCAGAGAGTGAAGTTGTGCAAGCAGTTGACTTGCTAAGGGCCTCGCCCCACGAGCTCATTAAAGGAGAACCACCGATTTTGTTCTAGTCTCAAGCTCTTAAGGCACACCTAGCAGAGTGAGCTTAGTCTTCTCCATTGACCTCTCACCACAAAGACGGTTTGATGGCATGTATATCTAGGAGAGAATAAGTTCAAACAAAGAGGGACCTCGCAGAGTGAAGTCTCCTCTCTCCATAGACTTCTCTCCCCTCGAGAATGAAGAAGCCTGGAATTGGAGTTTGCCAAATATTCACCCATTTATGGGTTGGATTTTTAATTATTTTTCACTTAGTATAAAAATAACCCTTAGATATTTTAGACATGATCGATATTTTGAAAAGTAGAAAAGAGAAGTGTAGAACTTCTAAACCTAGGGTTACCCTCTTTTCTTCATTTTCCATTCTTATTATGAATTTGAACATGATTAAACGTGTTTGTAATTTGAACATGATTGGCTAGACACCCTTATTATGGAGTTATGGCTTGAACATGATTGTTTATTAATATAAACTTTATTCAAATTATGCATAATTTATCATTTGAGTTGTTTAATTAATTTTGTACTTACTATATTGCTAATTCGCGACGAGTAGGATAAACCTATATTCTCTGTTAAAAACTCAAAAAAGGGATACTGACATAAATCGAAGGTCAATTAGGGATTTGATCACTTATGGAGAAAAATGATTTGCGTCAAAGATAGAAATACCCAGTTGACTAACTTTAACTCAAACATGGGAGTATAAATGCATTCTTCTTATAAGCATATCATAGTAATATACTTATATGGATAAGTTGAGCAGAGGACTAGAGACTCGAAAGAGTCATGACTATACTATTATCCTGTGAATTAGCATCTCCGATAAGCATTACATAACAAAGTGTAACCACAAGCATGAATGTGTAAATATGCCATAGCCCTAGAATTCCCTCTAACACTATCTTTGAGAAAATATCTGTCATTTATTTAAATAATTTTAGTTTCAATTTTAAAGTTACAATATCTCACAACCAACTCTTTTGGAAAACACCTTTCAAATGACTATTAGTAGCTTATCTTTAACTTTGTAAACTAGAATCCCTGTGGATTCGATAACCACTTTCTCAAAATCACTGTATTACTTACACGACCATGTACACTTATTTGTGCTCTGGATTGACATGTATCACCCCGTATAAATTAAACAATAAACTTGTACTTTTAAGTTAGGACTAAAATTATGATATGATAAGAAGGTTGCATGTTATGGTATTTTAATTACTCTATGGCCATATTTTAATATTGGCATCAATCAGTTGTAAAATAAAAGTCAGCAAAAATTTTTCTATGAAATTTAGATAAAATGTCTCAAAGCTTTTCTATAAATTTATTACGAGTCAGGGTCTACGACCTATCAAAATAAAAGTTTATCCATATAGTTTCCATTGAATTAAATCATTTGCTAATACAACTTCTAAATAGATATATATTTGCATTTTGCAAGACTACACAACAGGCATGTCAACGAGAGCCAATTCAGTGGAGGACTATATGAAGTTTCATAGTCGGTGTGCATATCTGAAGCTCATTTCAAGAAATGTGATGGTGGAAAAACTTCCTTAGCATATTCTTGATCTTTAATATTTAGAGCCACAAATCCATGGTTCAATCTTGAACTTAAGGCTTGAAAGTTCTAATCCTTGATCTAGTTACCGTTACTCTCATTGTGTTGATTTTGTTGAGGCTGTTTTATGCGTAACAACTATGTAACTTTCTTTCCATTGATTTCTATCTTGGTATTCTGGTTATGAACTTCTAAATATCGTTATAATATAACTTGAAGTTTCTATAATTTTATCCGTAGAAATCTCACTGTTTAAGATATATGTTTGTGTAATCACTATTGTTGGTTCTTGTAACTGCATTTTTGGTGTCATTTAGAACTTTAACTTCTGGCTTGGTATTTCATGGTGTTAAAGGATTCTTAGGGTAGTGTTTATTGTTATGGATAGCAATAGTTTCGGCTAATTTACGATTAGGTGTATGGTATGGTACTATTTTTCTCCTTTTAGCATGAATTTCGTTGTAATCAATACATTGTTGTCTGCGAAGCCTGTCTCTGTTGATTTTTTTTTTCTGATTATCTCTGCCACTTCAGGGCTGTTGAGTCTTACACTTTCCCTCACTATTCCCAAGGGAATGAAGTCGGGCAATAGTTTGATCAAATGTCGTATGTCAATAGGACATTAGTAAGTGTTGAATGTGAATTGTGTTGTGTTGTTATTATATCTTTTATTGTTGAACTTGGTGCCTCATTTATACATGGAAATAGGTGTATTTAGGTAACTAGGATTTGTCTGATTTGGTGGCTCGAATTGGAATCGATGGATGAAATAGGGAGTGGCGATACATAGTCTCGGTGACCGATTGCCCTCAAGATAATTGTGTGGTTGACTTATCTTAGGTTGTTTTCTTTGTCCTGTGTTATGACTGATTTTGCAACTATAAATTGATGGTTTGATAAGATTTGATGCAGATTGTGTGATGATTTGGTCACTAGACTTATGTTGATAATTGTGATCGCCATGTTAGTGAATCTATGTTGTCTGTTGGAAATTGGAGATAGAATTGGATAAATATATAGTATCCCCCCAAAAGCCCCAAAGATCAAGCCCTAGACTGGTAATAGAATCAATAGAAAAATCTCTGTTCTTCTAATGGCAATTGTAAATGTTGTGGTTTCATATATTGGAGTCGTTGGAAGAGTCATGGTAAGCTTTTAGATTTTCATTCCCAAGCACGATCGTGGTATGGTGGTACGACACATGTTCAGGAGTCGTAGTTAAGAATTTTAGAAGGAATTCCTAATATAACGGAGTCAAGTAATGGCTCATGAGACCTTCAACCGGGTTCATGGTTTGGAGTCATAGGATGGAGAACCAATGGAAATGCAAGGTTGTCCACTGACCACGAATCACAAGGACAGGTGTGGTAGCAAGTGATGGGTCGTAATGAGTTCCCATTGTATGAGGATCGAGAAGTGGAAAAAATCAGCGGCATATAACAGTGTCACTAAAAGTAATGGTGACAATCGTGACTCGTGTTTTCAGTCGTGACAACTAGCAATCAGAAATTTTAAGTGTGATCTTCAGGACTTCATAACTTTCTAAAGCTTCTAACCCCTAAGAGATGTCGTTTTGGGTTTATTAAATAGTGTATTAAGAGGTTTAAACTAGCCTAAGTCATCATTCTTTCAAAACAACCGTAAGTTAAAGGTCCTCTCCCAAGTCAAGGTTGGGTTCATGATCCCCTTCATCTCAATTTCTCTTTAATTTTCAGAAAGTCAAAGGATAAGATTTTACTAGGTATGTAGGGCTTTTAATGAAGGGTTTCTTCCACCCTCAACCCTTTCAAATTGAATTCATGATATCCAGCTCTTCACCTAATTTTAAAATGGTTTGTGATAAGTTCATTATGGGCCGTTCTTACGGTCCTCAAATCAGTTTCACTTAAAGATTAAATTTATGTTTCTATGATTATAATTACATGTTCCTTATCAAAACTCTCATGAATCTATGAATTTAAATTTTCAAGCATGTTTCGTGAACTTTTAGGGTTGGATTTAAGTGAATGAAACTCTACGATTCCTCTATTATTCCATGTCTCTTATGACTCAATCAATAATTTTATGATTATGAATGCATTCTTTCTGCTAATCTTTCATGAATTTATGATTCTCAAGTTATGATTATTTTAGCCAAAGTATGTATGATTTCATGATTTGGAAACCCATGTAAAGTCAGTATGTTTTCACTCATGATTCTTAGTGAGAGGCTTACAAGATAAGTTTTTTAAAAAGATATTTTGGAGTCAGACTCTCAAAGAAATAGAATTAAGTGATTTTAAAAGATGATTATGACCAATATGCATGTTTTTGAGATCGTATCTAGAATTGAGTGAGGGATTATGGGGACCTAGGTCACCTCTAACTATATGCCACCATATGTATATATTCATAATTGTGGCCTCTCAAGTGAGTGTTTCCCTCGCCCGAGTCACTCCAGTAATATCATGCCTTAATCGTCCTCTACCCTAGCAAGGCTTAGGCCGACTCTGCCCACTTGAGAGAGATTGTTGGGGCATCATGTAAACTCTATCCTTGATAGTATAAGTTGTAAGCATACTCCATTATTCCTTATGTTTTAAGTTACTTATGTTCATAACTCACGATACTATGTTTTATAGCATATTTGACCCATTAATCAGTTTATGAGTTTTCACTTATGATTTCAGGTATGGTACATGATATGATTTCTATTTTCAATCCTTGGATCATGATGTTTCGGCTTATGATGAATATCTCATGATTATGATTCTCAGAATATGGTTTTTAGCATGTCTCCACTTATTCTCATGCGCTATCATTTTATACTCATGGTTTCATACTATTTTACTAGTATGTTTACTTTCTCTACATACCAATACTATCCAAGTACTGACCGCATACTTAATATTGTATCGATATAGGTTTGGGTGACCAGTCTTGGTCCCGACGTTAGCTTGCTCCCGTTTACATCCAGTACCATCCTAGTTTCGGCGAGTCCTCATGATCTGAGTACAATGGTTTTGGTTATGTCTCTTTTGCTTATGAATTTTAGTTCGGACTTGATGAGCTAGTTGGAGGTGTTTTCACATCAACTCATCATATGTTTAGAGGTTTTTCATACAACTATGTATAGATGGTTCAATATGTTTACTTGTGTTTACGCTTAAGTTTTATGTTAATGTATGTAGACCTCCACTTCCGCTGAGTTCTAGTTAATTTCCCCTTCAAATATGCTCTTTTTCATTCTATGTATATACTAAGGGTTAGCTTGGAGCATTCATGATTCTATGAACAGTGTCTCGATTCAGGGTCCACACTCGGGTCTGACATATATGTATTTATGGTAAACATAGAGCGTCACTAAACTAATTGTATTACTATTGTAGGCTTGAAGGGATATTTTATTACGGGTTGTTTTCCATTTTAAGGCCTCATCGTCCTATTATTTAAATTTTGTTGGTCCTGTGAACTAGCTACTGGCATAGTCTGTCACTCTGATTTTATATTTTTTATGCTAAACCTCGTTAGTTCTAGCCTGTTGTAGTTAGTTATCACAGGAAATGCTTGGTCGGAGTGCTACACAAGGTGTCAATCATGCCTCCTCGAGTTTGGGGTGTGATAAACTTAATATTAGAGAAAGTTGTGTCCTAGGGGAGTCTATCAACCATGTCTAGTAAAGTCATTTTTTGTGTGTGTTATGCAAATTATGCACAGGAGGCTACAAGACATTAAGAGTTGGTACCTTCTTTCCGGATAAAAATCGTGCATGATGTCAGATATATTGAGAGTCGGGTCTACAATCACATTTGCTAAATTTTGAAGGGAATTCCTTGTAATATAATGGATTATGACCGACCAGTGGCTGGGCAATGGCAACAGGTAAGATCCTTATCCTGATTTTTATTGGAGTTGTGTTTTGTGCCTTTGTAGAGTGTCGTGTTATCTTGTTTGGAGATGTTTGTGGTAGACCCAAGTGTTCCATTATTTTGTGAGCTCAATCGTGATGTGATAGTACTTCGTATTGAATCGTGTGTATCATCCAATATTCAAGGACCAATGTTTCTAAGGGAGAAAGATGCAACCTCCCGTATAATTTAAGCAATAAACTCGTAGTTTTGAGGAAAGACTAAGAGTACTTGATATGCTAAGAAGGAAGTTTTATGAGGTATTTGAATTACTCATTGGTCATATGTTAATATTTGATGCCAATAAAGTTCTAAAACAAAAGTTAGCAAATGTTATCGCAAATTATTTCTTAAATTCTCTAAAAATTTCGTAAATATCTCAATGATTTTATCTAAATCTATAAAGATTTAGAGGGCCTACGATCTATCAAATTAAAGGTTATTGAATATTTAGTTTTCAATGCATTAAACCATTTTTAATATCACTTCAGGAATAGAGATATTCATCTTTTCACGAGGCAGCGCAAGCGGTATGTCGGGAAAGACAAGTTGAGTGGAGGACTATAGCAAAGTCTCCTTGTTCAATGGACACATCCCAAACTCATTTCAAGAATTTTGAAGATAGTGGAAACTCCTCTACAAATTTTTGATGATGTTGATGATTTTGAGCAATAAAATTCATGGTTCAATCATGAATTTAAGGCTCGAAAGTTGTAATCCTCCCGTCTAGTTCGCATTACTCAAATAAATGCTGATCTTGTTGTGGATATTTTGTTTCTAAGCTGGTAAAACACTTTGCATTGAATTTCTATCTGGTATTCTATTTATGAACTTATAAGTATCATTAGAGCTTCGAGTTGAACTTTCTATGATTATATCTATTGAAATATTGTTGTTTAAGTTGTGTTTGCATTTTCTTCTTGTTGGGTTCTTGTAGTTGCATTTTCGGTGTTGAGAACTGCTTATAGAGTAATATTTTGTGGTGTTGAATTCTTATTATGGTAGTGTTTCTTTTTATGGATAAAAAGGGTTTTGAAATTTAAAGTCGGCATCTTATACGTATGTTAAGGCCTACGTTTATTCCTTAGGGCATGAATTTCATCATAATCAAGATTTTATCATTGTCGTGCAAGCCTGAGGCTTTGTGACTTGATTTTTTGTTGATTATCTTGTTGCTTGGGGGCTGTTTTAATGGACACATTCCCTCACTATTTGAGGCTACAGTTGGATGATAGTTTGATCGATAGCCTCGTTAGTTCCTTTGGCTAAGTGTTAGTGTGAGTTGTGTGTTGTGACGTTGGGTATGACCTTAACTGGTGAACTTGGGGTTGTATTTCTATGTGTATGTAGGTGTGTTTGGGTACCTAGGTTTGGTGTGATGGAAAAATTTAACCTTTTAAGCATGATACATCGTTTCGGTGGCGATTAATATGGACATTGCATGGTTGACTTACCATAGAATTTGCTATCTTTGTCTTTGTGTTGTAGGATTATTTTGATTCTAGAGGTGATAGTTTGATAAAACTTGGGTGGATAATTGTGATTTGTCTATTCTTTTAGTGGTGTAATCATCATGTCAGTAAATCTAGGTTGTTGGTTTGAAAAGTAGGGATAAATTGGGGATAAGTATATGTATTTATGACTTGATGTTGCTAAGTTATTGTATTT
Organism: Datura stramonium; assembly: GCA_018107945.1. Taxonomy (NCBI): domain Eukaryota; kingdom Viridiplantae; phylum Streptophyta; class Magnoliopsida; order Solanales; family Solanaceae; genus Datura; species Datura stramonium. The sequence goes on along the minus strand of JACEIK010000498.1, from coordinate 160,701 downwards.
CTGAAACTCCTTAACAATAGTATAACCAATACAAATCTAACAAAAATTACCACATCCATCCTCAACACCAAAATAATCCCACAAGCCCTACCCCTAGGTAATCCATGAACTCATGGCTTTCTAGCTCCGTCACATGAGTCCGGCTTTAGAAATCCCTAAGAAGTAAAAACATACTTCATGTAAGTTTAGGAGAGAATTACCTTGAAGGAAGGAGTATTCCTAAAGATTCCAAGTCTTGAGGCAAAGTTTACCTCCCTTAGTATCAAGAATCTTTACCCAAGATGAATTTGTGATTAAAGATATTTGGAGGTGTAATCTTCTTCAAAACTATGAAAACTTAGAGAGAAAGTAGAAGTTTGGACGGTTGGTTGTTGCAAGGGTAATGTTTGGAATGATTTCAGCAGAGCATAATATATATATATATATACATGTGTGTGCGTGTGTGTGTGTGTGTGTGCCTCTATGTGTGTGTGCGCACGAGGTGAGAAAAGTCAGCGGTTCCACACCTACTATTGTGCCTACTCAGTCCTTTTGAAATTTGGATTCTAGTGTACCACACCTCTCAATAAATCTACCTGCTCATCTGATGTTTTGGATTGGCGCACTACGCCTCTCAATGCGCCTACCTGCCACTACTTCAGCTTCATAGTGCCTTAGTAAAATTCATGTAGCTTTTTACTCTAAAACACAATTGATGAATGGTTCTATGTGATGGAAGGACTTTAATTTGATAGGTATAAAACCCAAAAAGTACTTCTTAGATTAGGAGATGTGATCATTTAAAGTTGACTTCTTTATTTATAAACTTTATCACATTATGACCCTTTATATAGCCTGTACATCCCATATAGCTATGAATGTGGATTCATGGGTAGGAATAGCAGCTCCCAAGTCTGTCATCTCATTTACGACATTGATTTTTAGTGCAGCCCTTACCCGTTCTTGGTGAAAGTCACAATAATCGATCCTTTCAATTTCCTTTTAAATTCAAACTTCCTTAACACGTTATAGCTCATGACTTACTACTCTCAACATTTACAATCCACCAAATTTTTGGGGTCAAACACCTATATACATAGAATGGTTTAAATGTAATTACGATAGTATGAGGTGTTAGAATATCTCACCCTTGGGATCATTCATCCTCTAATGATGGTTACAGGTACTAATAGATTATAAGTCTGGAATGTTTTTTAAAATTTTAGCAGAGTCTTCTTTGTAAGTAGTACTATCCCAAATTTCTCCAACTAGTGCCCGACTAACCCGAAACATCACCATAGCCTCACAGGGCATCAAAAGGTGTTTTGATATGAAAAAACACATAAGAATCATACTAGGTCCTCATTGGCCTCTTAAATTATAAAAAAGGGAATTCAAAGTACAAACGACAAACATAAGGACTAAGAACACTCAAACACCAGTTATATATATATATATCTTTGTAAAACTAACTAAGAGAAAGGCTATTACCTTCAGTATCTTCTTCTTGGGGAGTGAACAAGAATGAGTATCTTGTCTTCATATCCTCATCGGCTTCCCATGTAGCTTGTATTAATAAATAGATTTCTCCTTAAGACCTTTACTAATGCTACCCCTTTGGTTCGAACATGCAAACCTGATGATCAAAGTCTTTCTTGGAACCTCTTCATACGATAAGATGTCTTTCACCCCTATACTTCTGTGGGATTACTAAGTGAGGGGTCACCCACACACTTCTTAAGCATAGAAATGTGGAAGATTGGATGAACTGCTACTAGTTTGGCTGGTAGCTCTAATTCATAAGCTACTTTGCCAACTCTTTTTGAAGTTCGATACGAACAAATATAGAAGGGAATGAACTATACTTTCATCCCTAATATCATGACACCTTTCATGGGTGAAACCTTCATATAAACCCAATCATTTGCCGAAAACTCTAAATCTCTGTGCCAAAAATCACTATAGGACTTTTGGCGAGTATGAGCAGTCAATCTTTCTGAATGGTATTAACCTTATCCATGGCATGTTATACTAAATCTGGACCTATCAACTCTATTTCACTATAACAACCTAAAATTCCTTAAGATCATACCAGAGAACTGAAATGAAAAAAGCAGGGGAAAAAGTATGCACCATGTCAGTGACTCGTTATGTGACTTGACGGGTTGTTAAGTGACCACAGTGTTAGTCAATCAGTTCATAAAATATTGGCATTTCTTGGATACATAATGAGTTGAGGGACGTGTCGTGGTGCCACTTTCACGACTAGTCAAGGGAGTCATTGTCTGGGAAGGTTGGAAGGATGGAAAATTCTGGTAGTGACAACGAGTGGCTATGATGAGTGGTCATGAAACCTAACGAGTCATTGGGTGTTATGAACACTTGAAAAATTGAGTTTAAGAGAATCTTAATGGGTAGGGGTGTGACTCGTTTAGTGTCATTACAAAACATTAAGTGGAGATGCACGTTAAAATCAAAAGTTAGAATTACGGCCAATGGTGATGAGAGGACTTGATGAGTCATCCAGGGACCTAATAAGTCGTTTTGTCAATCGTTAGGTCTAGTAGTGTCTACTTAGTAGTTCAAATTCCGAGGGCATTTTACACCTTCTAGCTATTTTAGTTCTTAAACTATGTCATTTTGGGAATAATCTCAAAAGTTTTAGAGGAGTAAGTGGTTCTCCTCATTCTCCACTTATATTTTTAGAGTAACATTCGCAGGCTTCAGAGCTTCTCTCTTAAGAAAAGAGCTAAGGCTTCCAATTCCCCTAAAAAATTTCCTTATTTCCTCCCCGAGTCTTTTTCTCTAGGTATATGGGATTTCAATAAGGATTATCCTTTCACCCTTATGTCCCTAACATGGCTGAAAACATAGATATCTCATTACCATAGAAACTAATGTCTTATGGATTTTGTTCAGTTATGAATTCCCTTATTACTTTAATGTTCTCAAGTCTTCTATGATTTCTACTATGTGATACTCATGGTTTTATAAATTCAGTTACCAATGATACTTTTATGAAAGATCTCCATATGATTCAAGTTCAGTTATATAAACATGTATATTTCTTCCATATGGCTTTAAGTTAGCATAAATTCATATTTTAGTCTTTATGATTCTATCATGATTTTAGTATACAGATGTTGACAGCATAACCGGTATTTTTACACACAGGATCTTTAGGCTTTCGGAATACTAGTAAATAAAGTTTCTCACTTAGCTTTAAGAACACTAGTTTTCAAACTATCTATAAATTATCAATAAACTTATCATTTGGGAGTAATTCTTAGCATCGAGTTGGTCAAGAGGATTCAGCGTACCCCAAGACCAGCAATACGTGCTACCATAGGTTATAAGCCTGAATGGGCATCAATTTTAGTGATCACTTCAGTCATTCCTTTATATCCTGGCAAGGTATATTGGGTACTATCGATGGTGCATATACATCAAACTCCACAGTTAGCTCCCATGGTTATATGTCGGTTAATAGAGTCTATCTTTATTCAGTACAGTTATAGTCTCAGTCACAGTTATAGACTCAGTTTTTAGTACATGTACATTACACTAAAATAAATTTTACTTGTACTTTTATTACGTAGTTTTAGACTACTATTTCATAAATATGTATGTATCTTAGTAAAGGTCATGGTATTTAAGTTAGGTTATTGCTTTTAGCACAACTTTATAGGCTATCAATATTTCTATATATTATAGTTGCATACCTTATATACATACATTCAAGAAAGTACTAACCACATATTTCTTGTGCTTATATTGTTTTATGATAGGCTTAGAATGTGGTGCAACGGGGGTTAGCTTCGTTCACACTTCTTGCACGAAGTTCAATTGAATTTGAGTCTTCATCTTTTGAAGACTGAGGTCTTCTTTTCAGGTATTTCTTATTCTCAGTATTTTAGACACTAGAGTTAGTTGGGGGTTTGTCCCAATAACTCATTAGTTCTTTTAGAAGGCTTTCAAATAGGGTATATTAGTTTCAGCTTGAGATCTAGTGTTGATTAAGTTTCAGTATCTTATCAGATGTTCTTTACTTGTAAGTTTCCTTATTTTCATAAATAGATTCCGTTGTAATATTCTTTTAAAGTAGTTCAATCATTATAGGATTATGCTATGACATGGATTTGCTTAGGGTCACTGTGATCCTAGGTACTGTGTTACGTCAAGGTGTAGACGCAGTTCGCGTGTTCACCATCTTCGAAACAACCAATCGAGGATTTACACCTTTCCCATACAACGCCTCATAAGGAGCCATCTGAATACTATAGTGATAGTTGTTGTTATATGCGAATTCTATGAGAGGTAAATGGTTATCCCAGTTTCCTTTCAAATTGATAACACAAGATCCTAGCATATATCCTCTAAATTATAAATAGTACGATAACGCACGACCATCTTTCAGCGGATGACAGTATAAATGTCACCCTTGAACCCAAACCTTTTCAAATAACTTCTAAACTGTGAGGTGAACTGAGCGTCCCCATATGAAATAATTTATAATGGTACTCCATGATGTCAGATCACTTCACAAATGTATGGTCTAGCATAGTCTTCGGCGAATCTATGGTCTTTACAAACTGGAAATGGGCTAACTTGGTCATGCAATTTACGATTACCTAAATTGAGTCATTTTGTTGTCATGATCACGGTAGACGAGTGATGAAGTCCATATTGATAATCTCCACTTCCACTTAAGGAGCGCAATAATGAGCCATTCCTTAGACCTTTGGTGCTCGACCTTAACCTACTGATAATTTGGACATTTAGCAATAAAATCTGCAATATTTTAAATTCATGCCTTTTCCGCCAATAAACTTTCCCTAATGTCATGGTTCATTTTCATGAAACGTGGGTGAATGAAATACACAGGCGTATTGCTTCTTCCATGATTCTACCTCTGAGACCATCTAAGTCTAGAACAGATAACCTATCTTGATACCTCAAGATGCCATCTCCCCTTTGTGGAAAAAACTGACACTTTTTTCTTATGATCTTCTTCCTTCGGCCTGCAACAAGATGGGAGCTCTATTCTTTTTCTTTAACTTCCACTCCTAGAGATGATTCATACTCATTCATGACAAATAAACTATCTTCGTCGGAGTCTAGAAGACAAACTTCCAAGGTGAGAGTCTATGCACGTCCTTAGCTTACTTTTTCTTTCCTTCCTCTACATGAGTTGTACTCCCCATATAAATTAATAAGAGAATCAACAACCACATTAGCACTTTCCGAGATGGCGAAGAATATTCATATCATAATCCTTGAACATTTGAGCCATCTCCTTTTCCGAGATTTGGCTCTTTCTAGCTGAAAAATATTAAAGACTCTTGTGATTTGTAGACACGTCAACATGCGCACCAAAGAGATAATGATGCCATATCTTTAATTCAAACACTACCACTACCAACTCAAGGTCTGAGTTGGATGCTTCTTCACATGGACCTTAAGTTGCCTTAAAGCATAGGCTATAACTTTACCATTATGCATCAGTATACAACTAATACCTACTCTCAATACACCACAATACACAATAAAACCATTTGTACCCTCTAGTAGGGTCAACATTGAAGTAGTAGTCAATGGAGTTTCAATTCATGGAAGCTTTTCTCAAAAGCTTAAGACCGTTGAAACTTAACATTCTTTTGAGTCAACTTAGTCAAAGGGTAGCAATGGACGAAAACCCTTCCTAAAAATCTTACGTAATAGTTTCTAGACCCAAGAAGCTCCTAATGTTAGTTGGGATTGTGGGAGTGCAATGACAACTCTTTTACTACCTCTATCTTCTAGGAGTCAACCTGAATACCTTTGTTGGAGACTATATGGCTTAGGAATGACACAGATTTTAACCAAAATTAACACTTAGAAAACTTGATGAATAACTCATGATCCTTAAGAATCTGAAAATTATTCTAAGGTGACTAGCATGATTTTCCTCACTTACGGAGTAGACTAGGATGTCATTAATGATCACAATAATGAACATATTTAGAAATTGCATAAACACTCTCTTCATGAGGTCCAGGAATGTTGTAAGAGCATTAGTCACTATGAAGGACATGACAAGAAACTCGAAATGACCATCACAAGTCCTGAAAGTTGTTTTAGGAATGCCACTATCTCTAACTTTCAACTAATGATAGCTTGATCTAAAGTCTATCTTAGAGAAACAAGTGGAACCCGATGTTGTTCAAACAATTCATCAATTCTAGGGAAGAGATAGTTATTCATGATGGTGACTTTTTGCAACTGGCAATAATCGATACACATTTTTAGGGTACCATTTTTTTAAACACTTAGAGGACTGAAGCGCCCCAAGGTGAAACACCTGAGCGAATGAAACCTTTATCATTGAGATCTCTTATCTGATCTTTTAACTCTTTTGACTCAGTTGTAGCCATTCCATATGGTAGAATAGAGATAGGCTAATTGTTAGGAAGGACATCTATTCTGAAATCTACTTTTTGATTAGGAGGGACTTCGAGAAGATAATCTTTGAAGACTTCCTAGGAACTCAATCACATCTGCTTCACTGAAGGGTGGTGTTTGACATTAGAGTTTGTAACTCTTACTAAATTAGATACACCCTTTAGTAAGTGCTATAGCTTTAAGGTGTGAGATGAAATGATCCTTTGGCATAACAGGACTACCTTCCTAAACTAAGACTACCTCATCTAGAAACTAGAACCTTACTAATCAAGTCCTTCAATCTACCTAGACATAACAAGAGTATAACCAATCATGACCCGAGAATAATATCGAAATCCACCATATCTAACTCAACTAAAACCAAGATGTGGGGTCTTTATGATGGCTTAAAATGGTGCAATCTCTATAGACTCACTTTGCAATAATTGACTCACCAACAGAACAAATACTAAGCTTGGCTCTAAAAGTTATTTAAGGAAAATCCCGAACTTTACAGCTACATAAAAAGTCACAAAGGATAACTTAGCACCTAGATTAAATAAGGCATAAACATAAATTGTAAAGACTTTTTTAACATACTAATGATGACGTCTGAGGAGTTCTCTTGATCACAGTGACTAGACAAGGCATACAGATGGTTCTGCCTCCCGCATGTTCCTAAAGTAGTTCCATTTAAGAAGCCCTACCTATTAAAGTGGTAGACTAGGCTATATTGCCCTACTACCTTGCATTAGATGGACAATCTATTGTCTCACCCAAAACCTCCATCTCTACTTGAACAACAGTCCCCCAAGTGGCTCTTGCTGTAGGATGGGTGCCGAGTAAGCACATCAGCTATACTATCCTATACCTGATGTAACACCCTGGAAGGCAGAGATCAGCAGGTTAGATAAAGCACAGCAGAAAAATCAGCAAAAGTGCCTCGAGAATGAGTCGGGGAAAAGACTCGTTAGGACTTATAACGAGGTTATGGTTTGACCGTGATCTTTAAGGAAAAGGATGGCAAGTCAGTATTACAAATGACCTGATGAGTCATCATACTTGGCAACGATTCGTCGAGATGGTCCTTAGATGGAGGATAGGGATCCTGGGTTAAGTCTCAGGAAGTGTGGCTGACGGAAGGGGTGACAGTCGTTACGGTGATAATGACTCGTCATGTCGATCTTTGGATGAGAGAAAGTTTGTAGCCATGAGGTAGATCCGGTGTAGTTGACAGATGGACATGTGGAACGTCTTAGAAGAGTAATCATCCCATGTTGGTCGTTGGGTGGTGAAGCTTAAGCCGTGAAGTGTTATCCGAGTGTACTTGATGAGTGGGCCTAGCAGTCGTTGGGGAAATGGCGACTCGTGATGTTAGTCGTGGTTTTGAAGAATGATGAATCGTAGCAGGAGTACAAAGTATAGCTAACGGGCGAGACAATGAAGTCGTTATGGACGACGACTCGTTACGTTATTCATGGCTCCAGTTCGGGAAGTTTTTCCACTTTTCTCTAGGGGGATTTTTGTAAACTCCTGATTCCTTTCTGAAGGGCATCATTTTGTTTTTAAGGTGAATATAAATCTTAACTCTCATTCAATCCAGAAACACTCACAATTTCTTCTTTCTTTTCTCTTCAAAACTCAAGAACACCTAGGGTTTTCTTCCATGACTTCAACATCCAACTTCTAGGGGAATATTTTGTCAAAATGAGTTTGTGGGACTTCAACAAGGATTCCATTTTAGTCCTTGTGTCCTGATATTTTGTAAAAAAGCCCTAGTCATTTAATTTTAACAAGAATTTATGTCTTAAGGTCTCATTCTAGCATGATTTCTCTTATGTTTTCATAAATTTTCAAGCCCTCATTATAGTAGCAATGTAGGTTATGAAGTTACTATTAAATTCATGATATTTGACATGAGAAACGACAGTAGCATGTTTTCTAAAATTTTCCTGGCCGATAGCATTATTTTTTTCCATGGTTCTTATGAAGTATGCTCATGACTTTTACCATGATTTCACTATACATGTTTAAAGAATGATTTGAGCCTATTAGTTGGCATGCAGATAGAACCCATGATTTATATTCTGATCTTGGCTCATGATTCCATGAATTGAGTAAGAAGAAAATATGTCTATGATTTATCTACACTCTCAGGCCTCTGATTAGATGAAAGTTAGTCTTGGTCAGATTAGGGTGGAACTTGCATGATTTGGATTCCAGTAGAAATGTTATGTAATTATGTGAAATTTCATGTGAGTGATGATTGATTGAAATAAATCCTTGAGTAGGAGTTAATGTGTTGGTATGTCAAGTCTCAGAGTCTCAGTCCACACTAAAAACTCGTAGGGTCCAATAGAAAGGTGGAGTTATCGGTGTTGGGATTTTTCCACGCTTTTATTATAATTTGGTTTTCATAGTAAGATTTTGCTAGTCCAGTTCCAGTTAAAACCTATACTTATACTCAATGGCAAGAAATGCCAGCTGATCAATTTGACTTCAGTCTTTTCCCGAGGTGTTATTGCTGCCTCTCGATTATCACAGATGATTGAGAATATACTTTATTTGGTCCATTAGGTGATCATTACATTCTAGTTATGTAGCTCTGACCAGCCCCAGGACCCCTGTTAAGTTATCAGTTTATTCTTTAACGAGATTTCACGGCCTTCCAGATAAGCTTGGCTCACATTCGGTCTTAGAACTCATTTCCAAATCCAATCCTATAAGACGCTCGGGGCAATCTAAGACAGTATCCCTGTGTCAGTTATAGTCTTGAGCCCCCAGTATCGAGCTATCCTCTTGGCAGTAGTAGTCGTGATAGGTTTATCCATTGGGAGTAGGACAGCACCGAAAGGGATGGGTTTCCCAGCACACCCGGGTTCCAAACTACGTTTCACCCCGTAGGTTACTTTTACTTGGACTCCTTGGCCCCCTAGAGTGATTCTCACAGTCCATGCCTTTATACCCTAGCAAGGTATATTGGGTCCCTACCGGTGGGGTGTATACATCCCAGACTTTACGTCTGGCTCACAGGTTATATGTCAGTTATAGCCTCTCTACTAGTGGGTTCAGTCACTCTTAAGATTTCTCAGTTCGGTTGATTCCTACTTGATTTAGTTCACTTCGGTATAGTATCTCAGACTTAGTGTTTCAGATTTAAGGCATGCCTTTGACCATCTAAACAGGGTCACCTCGACCATCTTAACGCTTAAGTTTTATTCAGTTTCAGTATTTTTTTTGTCATTGCTCTCTCATTACGAGTTTAGTTATGCATTACTTTTATATTACTACAGTTCGGTTATGTATTAATTTATGTTACATTTTTTCCACTTACTTAGAACATTCAAAGTACTGACGCATACCTTCTATGCCAGCTGTCATATTATGATATAGCTGTAGGTTCTCAGTCTAGTACAGTCTAGTAGACCTACTCCAGGAGTTACCGGTGTAGTGAGTCCTCATCTTTTGAGAGATCGATATGTTGTTTTTCTGTAGCTTCTTTCCTTTCGGTTAGACCATAGTGTTAGCTGGGGCTTGTCAAGAAATTAATAGATTTACATGGCTTTCAAATGTAGACTTAGACTTTCAGATTTATTTTTAGATGGGTGAATTATTATTATTATTCTTCAGTCTTCCTTAAATGACTATACTATCAGCTTCCGCTATGTTTTACTCAAATACTAGTGAATGATAGACCAGTGGTTGACTTGGGGTTACTTGGCAGGCTCCAAGTACAGTGTCCGTCCAGGGTGTGGAGCTGAGGCGTGAAAAACTTGGAATACGAGCACTAGGTTTAGAGTTCCCTCGGATGTCCCGAAGACGCATCAAATGAAGTCATTTTCAGATGTGAGCGCACACTTATGGCTGAGGAGGCTACAAGATATTTTAGGAAAATTCCCTTTTCTCATTATTCCTATCGTGCAATAGAGTGTAAACTTGAAGGTCTCTCTTCTAATTCATACTTTACGCGTTTGCATAAAATAGCTCGAAGGGTGTTGGAAGAAGGACGAATAACGAGGAATCCACCGGTCCCACCAACCTAGTAAAGCTGAGTGGGAAAGTTATTGATGTGAAGCTCAAGGCTATCCTTAAAGCGTTAATATGGGCTGCGACCACTCAGGTCAACCAGCAGGCAATCCACCTGCAAATCCTACTGAAGAGATAGCTACCGAGGATCAAAACAACACAAAGGAATCCATCCCGAGTTTTATGGTGCACAATAGGGAAAAAGGGAAGTGAGAGAGGACAAGGACAAAGGGACATACAATATTCCCAACAAAGGATGAGCAGTGACCTGTTTCAGTCTCGTCGAGAGAACATCAGCCCCAGCACTATGATAGCCGAGTGCTCCTAACAAACCTAGAATAAGGGGGTACATACCCAACACTGCAAGAACTGTGTGAAGAAACATTTGGGAGAATAGGGCTGGCTTAGGCGGTTGCTTTTGTTCAGCAAATCAGGAAATAAACTCAGAAATTTTAATAGCCAAATAGAGTGAAGGTAGAGCTCACGGCTAACTCTTGCAGCCATGTCAAGTCACCCAGTTTGTGAGAAATGTTGAAGGAGCCACCACATAAAAGGTTTGTTTGGTAGGGTAGGGTGTTTTGGATGTGATCAGTTGGGCCATAGAATAAATAATTGCCTTATAACTGAACATGGGAGGACTCAACCTACCATCCCGGTAACTCCGACAGCTTGCCCATCTCGGCGGAGCATAGCATCGGTACGAGATGGCCGGCAGCTCCATATATAGAAGGTAGAGTTAAGTGCTTCTCAATTTGACCCTTGTAGGTGGTAGGCCTAGGAGCCACAGTATAAGGGATGAGATGCCATTTAACGTGTTAGTATGAGAATTAGATGAAATGGTTATAAGTATGAAGCCTTTAGTGATAGCTTATCGAGGGCGAATGAGAAGTGAAATGGTTATAAGTATGAAGCCTTTAGTGATAGCTTATCGAGGCGAATGAGAAGTCAAGAGTTAGTGATGTTATCCTAGCCTTAAGAAAGGATCTAAAACCCTGAGAATGATGACATTAACCTAAGGAGGATATGGTAAGTTAAGGAGGCTAAGTCAAGTCCGAAGTGTTCTAGTGGAAGGGCTCAAGAAATAATAGCTATAGGTTGTCGATCCTTCCCATTCAGATGTTATCTCTTGCGTTTCAGTTAACAATACAACCTACTCATGCTTATGTTCAAACTCCTAGAGTATAGATAACTGTTCAGACAGTGATCCCAGTCTTACTACATGATTTCAAAAATCTCAACTTCATGCCATGAAACTCACTATGTACAGACTCATGTCTCACAATATGCTCAATTTCAGGAACCTAGTCCCCCAGATTGTCCATAACGATTTGGTAGATCATGGTACATCATGTGTAGGCTACGACTAAGCTCCTTGAATGATTTATGCGAGCAATTTCCTTAATCTAAGCCAAGTATATTTTCACCCACAATAAGAATGATTATTGTAATAGATATATTCATAATGACTTTCTATTTAGACCTTAGATGCTCCACATGTAGAAGTTCATGAGAGGCAGTTACTAGTCCTACTAGGGAGACGGAGGAATTCTTGGATAGAACAAGTTGCAGAGGAGTCGTAAGACGATTTTAGTGATAGGCCTGAACGGTAAGGTAGTATTCAGGAAGTTAGTGTATCTAGAAAAGTGTCTCTAAAGATTTTGCACATAAAAGGGGTAATGAGGTGTTGGTGAGGATGGCAGTATCTTTTGAAGCGATGTTCTAGATGAGATCATCAAGGTTGTAAGTTGGGGGAATAAGGAAGTTGTTTTAGTGAAGGTTTTAAGGAACAATCGGCTAGTAGAAGGAGATACTAGGGAAACTGAATTCAGATAAGGCCACCTGTTCTGATATCAGAAGCAGTTATAGATTTACAACTCCGTCCCTAACCGCTCAGTTCCATCTTGAGAAGAATAGTTTCTCCTTAGTACCCTACTTAGTTCCATGTCAGCTTCATGCCCTTTAGTTTCCTTATAACATAGCATACATGTATGATTCAAAAACTCAGTTCAAATATGTAGTTCAGCTAAGACTCAGATACTCTATTGGCGTTCAGCTTTAGCATTCAATCCTCGAGGATGCAACCCTTTCCCTAGCCTTTTTGCTTAGTCATTTTGTGATTTTTGAATTTTGGGTGCAAAGTATTTGAAATTTTAGTTCAACCCCTATCCCTTCAGTGTGTTCAGCAAATATTCGAGGATGAATTTTCCCAAGGGGGAGATATTTTAACACCTCGAAGTCCTGTAGATCAAACCCCGAAGTTAGATGAAGCTCAGCAGAAAAATCAGTAGAAATTTTCCTAAGAACAAGTCCGAGAATGACACGTTAGAAGACATAACGGGTCATGGTCTGACCCATGAGGATCTGTAAGGAAAGGATGGCAAGACCAGTGGCCACAGATGACCTACGAGTCGTCATACTCGGCAATGACTCGTCAGGTAGGTCGTTAGATGGAGGATAGGGACCCTGGTTAAGTCTCAAGCAGTGTGGTTAGCGGAAGGGGGTTACGAGTCTTAGGTGTGACAATGAATCGTCATGTCAGTGTTTGGATGGGAGAAGTTTTAACTGTGAGGTAGATCCAATGCAGTTGACGGATGGACGTAACGAGTCGTTAGAAGGGGAAATGACTCGTCATGTCAGTCGTTGGGTGGTAAATAGCATAAGTCGTGAAGTGTTATCCAGTGTACTTGATGAGTGGGCCTAACGAGTCATTGCGGCAAGTAACGACTCATGATGTTAGTCATGGTTTGAAGAATGATGAATCTGTGTAAATTTTCAAGTATACATAACGGGCGAGAAAATAAATCGTTATAGGGGACGACGACTCGTCACATGAGTCATGGTCCCAGTTCGTGAAGTTTTTCCAATTTTCTCCAAGGGAATCTTTGTAAAATCCTATTCTTCTAACTCCTAAGTGACGTCGTTTTGGGGACTAGGAGGGGCGGTTTTAAAGTGAATATCAAGGCTAACCCTCATTCAATGCAGAAACACTCACAATTCCTTCTTTCTCTTCTCTTCCAAAACTCAAGAACACCTAGGGTTTCTTCCATAACTTCAACATATAAGTTCTAGGGGGATATTTCACCAAGCCAGGTACGTGGGACATCAACAAGGATTCGCTTTCGTCCATGTATCCTGAGATTTACATAAAAACCTTAGTCATTTAATTTTAACAAGAATTTGTCTTAAGGTCTCATTTTAGCATGATTTCTATTATGTTTTCATAAATTTTCAAACCCTTATAATAGTGGCAATGTAGGTTATGAAATTACTATTAAATTCATGATTTTTGACATGGAAACGATAGTAGCATGTTTTCTAAAATTTTCCTAGCGATAGCATTATTTTTAAGTCGTGGTTCTTATGAAGTATGCTCATGCTTTTTACCATGATTTAACTATACATGTTTAAAGAATTATTTGAGCCTATTAGGTGGAATGCATATAGAACCCATGATTTATATTGTGATCTCGGCTCATGATTCCATGAATTGAGTAAGAAAAAAATATGTCTATGATTTCCCTAGACTCTCAGACCTCTGATTAGCTGAAAGTTAGTCTTGGTACTTATCATAGATCAGTGTGGAACTTGCATGATTTGGATTCCAGCAGAAATCTTATGTTATTATGTGAAATTTCATGTGAGTGATGATTGATTGACATAAATCCTTGAGTAGGAGTTAATGTCTTGGTATGTCCAGTCTCAGAGTCTCAGTCCACACTCAAAATACACAGGGTCCAATAGAAACGTCAGTTAATAGTGTTGGGATATTTCCACGCTTTTATTATCATTTGTTTTTCATAGTCAGATTATGCTAGTCCAGTTCCAGTCAAAATACTAGCCTACACAGTAACTGTAGAAATGCCAGCTAATCAGTTTGACTTTAGTCTTTTCCCGAGGTGTCAGTGGTGCCTCTTAGTTATCTGAATCAGAATCAGAATATAGTTTACTTGGTCCATTAGGTGATCATGAGATTCATGTTATGTAGCTCTGACCAGCCCCAGGACCCCAGTTCAGTTATCAGTTTGTTCTTTAGACGGTAACGATGCTTCTAGATAAGCAGCTCTGACCAGTCATAGAACTTAGTTTCCAAATCTGGTCCTATAAGACGCTTAGGGAACTCTCAGACAGTATCCCTGAGTCAGTTATAGTCTTGGACCCCAGTGTCGAGCTATCATCTTGGCAATAGTAGTCATGATAGGATTATCCATTGGAAGTAGGACTTAGCATCGAAAGGGCTGGGGTTCTTGTGCACCAAGGTTCCAGAACTACGTTGCCACCGTAGGATACTTTTACTTGGCCTCATGGCCCCATGGATGTGATTCTCACAGTCCATGCCTTTATACCATGGCAAGGTATATTGGGTCCTACTGGTGGGGTGTATACATTGGACTCTACGTCTAGCTTACGTGGTTCTATGTCGGTTATAGCCTCTCCAACTAGTCGGTTCAGTAACTCTTAGATTTCTCACGTTCAGTTCCAGTTCTAGCAGTTTAGCTCAGTTGGGTATAGTATCTTAGACTCGGTGTTTCAGATTTAGGGGCATGCCTTTGATCATCAGACAGGGTCACCTCGACCATCTCATCTTACTTCAATTTATTCAGTTTCAGTATTTCTGTTGGTCATTACATCTCATTACAGTTCACTTATGCATTATTTTATATTACTATAGTTCAGTTATGTATTACTTTAGGTTACATTTTTCCCACTTACTCAGTACATTCAAAGTATTGACGCATACCTTCTATGTTGTGTTGTATTATGATACAGCTGCAGATTCTCAGTCTCAGTATAGTTAGCAGACCTACTCTAAGAGTTATCATCTAGTGAGTCCTCATCTTTCGAGGACAATGTTGTTTTTCTGTAGTTTCTTTCATTTAGTTAGACCGGAGAGTTAGTTGGGAGCTTGTCCCAGAAAATCATCAGATCTAGATGGGTTTCAGATGTAGACTCAGACTTTCAGATTTATTTTTAGATAGGTGAATTATTATTATTATTATTAAGGCTTCCTTAAATGATAGTACTATTTAAACTTCCGTTATGTTTTACTCAAAATACTAGTGTGTGATAGACCAGTGGTTGACTTGGGGTTACTTGTGACTCCAAGTACCGTGTTCCGTCCAGGGTGAAGACTTAGGGCGTGACGTTTGAGAACTTTGAGCCCTAAAATTCTAATTATTTTGAAACTGTTGATCATTTCTAGTTATCGGCATTGGTGCGCTAGTGGCTGGCGGTGGAGGTCAAGAGGTCCACTTCTTAAAGAAGGACTTGTTACCGTTCCCATTCCACTGGTGATTTGCCTCATGCCTTGCTGACTTTGTCCTCTTACTTTGGTGCTCCTTTCTATCATTCTACTTATCCTCCTCAAGCTTCTGGGCATACACCATCAGTTTATGAATATCCATGTTCTTGATCAACAGTATATTCTTTCACTCTTTACTCATGTTCTTACCCAGACCAGACAAAAACTTTCTCATTCTAGATCTCATATCCGACACCATCTCCAGAGCATATCTAGATAATTGGGTTAACTTAAGACCATACTCCTTTGCACTCATGGTGCCTTTCTACAAGCTTACAAACTTTTCTGCCTTAGCCTCTCTCAACTCCTTTGTGAAGAAATGGTTCAAGAGTGCATCCTAAAAATTATTGTAGAGTATTGGGGATGTATCCTCATCGCGACATTACTCCCACTTATCATACCACACATTTGCAACATCTTTGAGCTGATAAAAAGAAAGTTCAACTCCCTCGGTTTCTGTTGCGTGCATTTCTCTCAAGATTTTCCACATTTAATAATGAATTTTAAGGGTTTCTCATCAACCTTAGACCCCATAAACACTGATGGGGTCATTCTAAAAAACCCTCTAATACTTGATACACCTGACAAGTTAAGAGAACTAGAGCTTGAAGGTTCGGAGCCCAATGCTTGACTGAGCAGCAACTAACTATGTGAGCATCTGCATAGCTCCTCTAAACTCAACCTCTGAGGTGGCAGCATAGGGAGGCTGAGGAGTAGGTGTCTCTGGAGCTCTCACATTGTTAGTAGGCACATTTTGAGTTCCGAAACTTGCATCCTAAACTATTGAGCGAGCTCCATTCCTAGTCTGCATCCTAGTTGTAGTGGCAGATTGGTTGTAATTGTTCCAGTGGAAATGTCAACACTTGTAGTATTCCTTCTACTAGCAATATGCTTTAGCAGCATGATCTAAAATACGTGAATGTACGAGTTAGGAGGAAATCTTTATAGAGTTGAACTCTATCATATGAACTAGAGTATTAAAGAAAGGTGGTATTTCCTAATGCCCTATAGCCTCCTTATTATAAGTGTGTCATGTTTCAAACCTATGAAAGAATTCTACTATAAGTGGCTTCATAGATATCCTAGTACTCTTGAACTTAGAGCTCTAATACTAGTATGTCACTCCCCGAGCCTACACCCTAGGTGTGGCCAGCACTCAAAACCACTATTGACTTGAGCAAGACCTTGGCTTGAATTGATATTAAATTGAACTATCTATGTGGAAATAATAATTATGATAGTCACGAAAAATTCTTTTAGAAAAAAATTTAAACGAACTTTTAGATACGTATAATTCCTAAGTATAAAAGAGTTTATAAAACAACAACAAAAATGCTGACTCAAATGACTAGTATATGAACCATCTAACACTGAAGTAAGGTATCGAGATAGACCTATAGCTACCATAATGCACTACTAATACTAGTAGAAAAGAGATAGACTAGAGCTCTCCAAGAAGTAAGGGGTCTCACCAATGCTGAATGGAAGGGATCCTACTGATGCGACTATTGCTGATCCTGAACACCTGAATCAACCTCACATAAAGATACCACACCAAATGGTGTCAATACATTAGAACTAAAACAAAAAAGCTTTTCTTACTATGTGTAATCCATTAGACATAGATCTAATTTTCATATATGTAAAACAACTAAATGAAATAATAGGCTAACTAAATATTTCTAGAAGAGTAAACTGAACAAAAATTGAATGCTTTGAATGATGCAATAAAACACAAGTACAGATATTGTGCAAAACTGTTATGTAACTGAAAACTATCTATCAAAGATAAGTTCTCAAAATACTTTAGTTTAGTTAGGAGTTTCTCTTATAAGATATATACAATTTGAGTGCATGATGTCCAATCTCTAGTCTATCTGGGAGAGCTGTTCAAAGCCTTACCAGGGTTGAGGATGAAACTGAACTGTGGATCCATACTAGGCCTTTACCAAGGGCTATCTAAGAATTCAGTCAAACTAACGACAAAATCATAACCCATGCTGGCGACAGAGTTTTGGGGTTTCAGGTTATCTAAACCCTTTACCTATCTCGATGCTAAGTAATCCTTTCAAAAGAATACTTCTGGAATACACCTATTTGAGGCAACTTAAATAATAGCTCAAAAATTAATTTATATGTATTGATATTGTGAAACTTTATGCTAAAAATTACACTATGTTAGTGAGCCTCTATGCTCAAAACTATGATTTAAAATTATGCGTTTACTTTCTTACTGAAATCATATATTGAAGCTAAAGCTAACTGAACTGAAACTCTTTTCTGAAATGCTCTCTATAAATTTTGATGCTAGTATAGCTATTAAAATAATGCATATGTCTAATATCATAAATCTTTCAAACTATCATTTTGGATAAAATAAGGGTTTATGGCGAAGAATGACATGAACGATGGATCAAAAATCTTAAGAGATAAGGATGTCAACATGTAAAAAAATGGAACAACAATTTATAATCAAATTATAGGGAAAAGACAAAATTTTCACGTTTTGGAGAAAACCTTAACTCTTAACTTGTTTTCAAAATCGAAACTGGAGATGTATGTCGTGAGGAAGAATAGAGTTCCTCACTATGAATTGCCTTACATTCTTTATCATCAGCCTTACAATTATCACCACGAAGCTACAAACTCTTTGTACATCAATCTACAATAATTATAGGGATAGAGACTAAAATCAATATCTTAGCCATGAAATTCAAGTTATAGAGGCATTACATTGAATTCCCTGAGGGAATAGGAAATCTAAGTCTCATATATGTGGTGTTCCTTAATAATCTCCTCTTTCTATATCTACTTAAAAACATGTATAGCCATTAAATATCCAACCAAAACAACAACATCCATCCTCAACACCAAAATAGTCCCATAAATCCTATCCCTAGGTCATCCCATGCCCACAAGTATTTACCTAAGAACATTCCTAAGGAGTAGAAACAATACTTTATGTAATATTTTAGGAGAGTTACTTAACATGGAGGAAGGATTAGTGCTAAAGATTCCAAGTCTTTAAACCAAAAAGTTATCCTCCTTAGTTTCAATAATCTTTTCCGATGAATTTATGATTTAATATGTTTTAAGGGCTTACTCTTCTTCAAAAGAATGAAAACTTAGAGAGAAAGTAGAGTTTGGATTATTGGTAGCTGCAATGGTAATGATTGGAATGATTTCTAACACACAACATAAGATATATATAAAGGTGAGGTCGGGGAAAGGGTCAGGTGCGCCGCTCCTACCATTGTGCCTCCTCTGTCCATGCGAAGTTTTGTATCAAGCACAATGCACCTACCTATCCATTTGAAGTTTGAGTCTAGGCACATTTCGCCTCTCATGCACCTTCCTATCCATTTGATGTTTGGGGTCTCTTAATGTGCCTACCTTGCATCTACTTGATAGTTTGCCTTAGTAAAATGCCTGTAACTTTTTACTCCGAACTCAAATTGACAAATAGTTGCATGTGTTAGAAGCTAGATTCATAGTACTTTAATTTTATAGGTAGAACATACAAAAATACTTCATAAATTGGGAGATATGGTCATTTAAAGTTGATCCTTATTCATAAACTTCATATACTCTTCACTCTCCTCTATGTACATATTTCCATTATCACATAAAGCCAACATACGGCTTGTACTTCTCATGTACACTATCTATGTGACTTTGTGGGTAGGAATAGTAGCTCCCAAGTCTTATATCTCATTCATAATGCTCGGTATGGTCCGTACTCTTATCCATTCTTGGCGAAAGTTACAACAATCGATCTTTTCAATTTCTAACAAACTCCAAACTTACACAACAAATTATAGATCACGACTTACTCCTACCAAAATTTACAATAAGTTTTTGGGGTCGATATTTCCCACATATATAGAACAATTGATGTCTTAGTGCAATTGTACGAGTTGTTACACTTATTTCTAAAAATGAACAACTTTCTTGATGTAATGTGAGGACATAAGGATGAAAATGGATAAAATAATTTTCTTTGCACTTTATGTGTATTGAATTTTTATATGATGTCATAAGTAGAAGTTGCATACCTAGTATTAAGTGAGAAAGTTTATTTTTATATGATAGAGGGGTGAATTATTTGAGAAATGAATGTTTGTAGCTAATTGCAAAAACCACCATAGACATTACACTTTGTGAAACTGGAACATGATTCCAGGTTAGAATTTTTTATTGTACTTATTTGCGGACAAGAAAAAGTTTTAAGTTTCGAGTGTTTATTTGTCGGGGTTTTACAACACATTTTTACTTATTTTCATAGAGTTTTGCATGCCTTTAAGTACTAATTTAAGTGAATACCAATATTATTTTGCTAAGTCTTATGAATCCCAATTAATTTAAGCAAAAAGGCATAAATCCCAGGACATCTACCAAAAAGAGGGAATAAAGGAGCCATAAATGCAAGATGTAGTTCATGGATTCAATCATGGATAAGCTTTATAGATGTTGCATGTCTGAGAGCAATATACTATAATGACTTGTCTGATCATTATGGCACCGTGATTATATAAATGTGGGAAAATTTAAATATTTTGTGAGTCTAGGTTATGTCCTCATATTAAGGGATTATGTGATTGACAAATTTTGAATGGACTAAGCTGAAATCAAGTGGGCCTAGTCCCAGGGTTGCCATAACAGAGTGATTTTGTTGTAACAAAATCATTCCAACATGATTCAAACTAGAGCCCCATAATTTTGTCCAGGTTGGGATTTTAAAAATCTATTTCCATAAGGCTTGGTGGATAAAAATGCCCCAAAAAAGTTAGGATCTCTAACAAGAAAAGAAAGTAAGGAGGATAGAGAGGGAAAGGGGTTCACCACCTGCTATGATATTTTATACAAGAACTTAGAAATTGAGGCAAGCACACATCCTGTGGTTATCTTGATGGCTGCTTGGTGCCCAATTAGGCTATGAATTACCTTTGTGTTGGACTTTGATTAGCAAATCATATATGAGAGAATGACCGATGTGTCATTTGTCATTGATATGTAAAATGGAAGTTATCATGCTAATCACAACTGGTTGGATTATAGTCAATAATTAGTACAAGATGGAGTAATTGGGAAAAGATGAGAAAGAAGAGACATAGATTATTCTATTCGAAAATCACATAGACACGATTTGAAGCTAGACTATTGGAATTTTTTCTTTGGTGGAAAGTCTTTAGGGCCACTTCTAAGGTTTGCCCCGAATAAGGGGACTAGAGCATGGTCATGGGTGTAGGCACTAGGATGGTTTTTGTGTTCATATTAGTCAATGAGTTAACAAGTCACTTGCCATGGTTATTTGTTTCTAATTGGTGCAATACGTGTTGATTTAATTGTTGCTCCATGTTAAAGAAAGGTAGTTTGGCAGTAGGTTTGGTTAATATGCATCTAAATAGTAGATGAGTACATTGCGAAGGACACCGATGGGGGAAGGGGAATCTAAGAGAGAAATTTGGGCCAGAGTACTGCCTATAGAGTACTAGTGTAGTGGAGTTATACCAGCTGTAGCGAGATCATCACTGTGGCATTAGCCCGGCTATAGCAAGGCCTAATCCAGTGAGGAGGCCAATTTACACTGCCCTTTGATTGATTCTAGGAATAGGATAATGCAATGAGTAATTGATTCATGAAATGGTCATAGACTATGGTTGTAATATAAATTGTATTGAGTAAGTCTCTTTGTAGAATGTAAGTTCGCTAAGTGAATTAAATTGTGATATACTAATCTTGAAACTATGGGTAGAATCTGTGGTAACCAAGTAAGAGGATGAGGAGACATACTGAGATGGAAGAGTTAGACATCCTTATTCTGAGATGATAGGCTCGTGTTTGAGGTGAGTATTCGGACGAGCGGATTAGTATGATCAGGCATGTGTGTGAATACTTTGATATGAGTGGCTTGTGCCCGAGGTAAGCGTCCATGCAAGCAGTATGGGATGAGTACATATATAGGTATAACACAATGTCTATATGGTTGGGTGTACGGATATGAGTACACAGAAAGGTATGATCATATTTTTATACGACTGGGTGTACAATACATGGATTTTTAGAGGTTCCTACAGGTCATGGCTAGAAGTGTAGATATAAGACCTTCTAGCATGTGTGCGTAGTTATGTGATCGATGCATGTGTCCGACACATCACCGATGTTATTACTATGAGATAGAGATCAGGACATGTATGCATATGAGTGACAAACAACTGATACACAAATATGATACATGTTGTATCGATATGATTTGAGTAGGATATGAGAAACACAATGATGAAAGGATACATGAAGCTATGATGCTAGTATGGTACTGCATAATGTGGTTTCAATATTGAATTGTACATTACGGAATTGTTAAAGTGCAGGTATATGCTTGTTCCTTTATATTTGGAGGACGTAACTCCAAAGGTACGGTTTGATGTTTTCCTTGTTAAGTATTTGAGTTATTATTTGATGTTATGGTTGAATGTCTGCTTAATGTGGTCACCGTGAGTTGTGAGTAAATGCCCAATTGTGCAGGATATGAAATAGTTAGTTGAGCAAATATGGGTTATTGGCGATGGGTTTAGGAAAGTTCCGTTAAGGAATATAGAGTGGAAATTTTAAGGGGTAACATAACTGATTTAGCAAGGGTAGTGACTAACTATGAGATGGCCTATATAGGTATAATGATGGGGAATGGTTAAATGAGTAGGAATAGAATTAGAAAGGCTTAGTTAGTGGTGTTCAGTCTATAAATAAGTTGTGGATGTTTGGAAGGACTTAGTTAATAGTAATTGGTGTTGGAATTAATAGGGTATGGTCATAAAGTCAATTAGTGGGATAAAAAGGGGAAAACAGTAAGTGAAACAAAGTTACTACTTAATAGGTCATTGCCACAAAGAACGAACTGCCGTTGTCGCAAGATCATTGTAACGGGTAAGTGTCCGGTGCAGCGAGAGGAAATAGAATAGAGGTTAGTGGTTGATGGCTAGAGTCTTGAGAGAAAGGTGTATGAATATTGGTTGAGTTATATAAATTAATGAATTGATTGATGAACTTGATAGGATATAAGTACAAGTCGCAATTGTTGTTAGAATTGGTTGATCGATTGCATGTTGATTATATACTATTGCATGAACTAATATTAGTGAGCCAATGATACCTACCAGTATGTGTGGTGTACTGATAATACGTTGCTATACCTTTTTGGGTGTTGGTTGCAGAAAATTTGAAGTTTCATGATTGACGAGGCGATACTCAGGATTACCTCCCGCATCTCATTCGTCAGTGAAGCTATGACTCTTATTTGTCTGTATTCTATATAGAGCTCTTGTACCTTTCTAGAGTAGATCTTGGGAGAGTCAAGGTTATTAGGAAACATTTTTGTTTAATTTTGTTGATGTTTTAAAGGAAACAATGGTTTGTGCAAGCTAATGAGAATTGTAAATTTATATTTCATTATGTTAGAAAAAGGGTTCTCCTATTGAGTCAAAGTTAATGTAGGTGCCTGCACGACTCGCTCAATTTGGTCTTGTCAAGTTGGTATTAGAGAATCTAGGTTTCCAATCTCACAAGTACAAGACAATACCGAGTAGACTCCTGCGGATTGGTGTATAGACGTCCATATCTAATCTTCTGGAAGCTATAAGACATCTAGGGAATTTTCACTTTATTTCTTTTTCATCGTGTTGTCCAAGTGTGTTGGTCACCTGGGTTGATTTCAATTGGTATTTAGGGGATTCTAATTTGTATCTAAAAGGGCCCAATTGGTATCTGACAATGAAAGCTATAGAAGCTACGAGGCAAATTGGTGGGTGGAATCGACTTAAGTTAATCGGAGTGATAAAAAACCCCTACAGGTATTCATCCTAATGAGTTTCTCTTGGAGAGTGTTCTGCTTAGTGAGTTTCACCGCAGCAAAGGAGGCCTCACTTCAGCGAAGGATGCCTCACTGCAGCGGGCTTGCTGCAGCAAGGAAGGGCTGCCATGGCGGGTCCAATGCAGTGGAGGACTACCAGGTAGAATCTAAAAAATCCCTTATTTTATGACAAACAAAAATATGCAGATGAAATTAAAATTAAACAATGCGAGTATAGGCAATGACAACAAATGTAATAGAAAGGGACCAATCATGGCCATTCTCTTAAGATGCCAAATGGGTATCCGTACATGGAAATAAGAACAGATAATATCCAAAAACAAGAAAAGAAATAATATTTTCTTACAAACCCTAAACAGGGGCAACCTAAATTAGTTAATAAAAAGGGATGTAGGGGAAAGAGGAACACATCAGCTATGCCTAACTAGAGGCTTCATTACTGCCACTACTGATATCATGGGCCACCTCCTCCTCAAATCCGTTGCATAAAGAGAACTCTAGAATGTCCACCCTAGTCACCTAGGGTGTACTGGTGGTAGGAGAGAGGTGCTTTATGATTAACTTGGTCCCCTTCCACATATAGATAAAGAGCTTGTTTTGGAAGCGTCGCTTCTTCTTCTCCTTCTCCAAATCCTCCTAGAGCTCTACATGGGCCTGGTCCAAGGAACCAATCCCCCCTTGAATAAATTTTGGGTCCGTAACAACTATGTTGGAAGGCCTTCTGCTGGATTGAGGTCTAGGAAACCCTCCCAACAGCTCCTACATGGCGGCTATCTCCATCTCGATCCACTACAGAGGGCCCACAGGCCTGAAAGTACTGGCCCTACCATCCTCATCACCGAAAGTAGTCTTCCTCTTCTTCTTGCCCCTCCCTTTGGGCCACTTTACCCTCAAGGGATTGAAGGGCACGTCATAGGCCACAATGACATCTTTGGCCTCCTAGTGTACCTTGGCCCGTTTGAATAATAAGCTAATGAGAGAGGGGAAAGGAAGGCCAATGATGGTCTCGGATGCGAAATACCTCCACTCCTCTAGAATCTTTAACCCTATATTCACTTGCACACCACTTAGAATAGAGGCCACCACCAGTGCGCAGGCATAAGTCACGTTAATTGCATTGGTGGATGGGCAGATCCTCCGGAACACCAAATTTAGCCAACTTCTGACCTCCACTGTGAAGTAACTTCCCTAAATGCCCATCTTGGTGATGCACCAATTTGTCAATACCTTGTGTTCCTCCATCTCTAAGGTGTTGAATAGCCAGTGCCCATTTCAATCCATGTCCTCGGCAGCTCCTCTTCCAGAGGGTTTGGTAAATTGAAAGCTTCATTGATGGCAGCCGTAATAAACAGAATCGGCCTCCCCAAAACATAGGAAATAGGCTCCGAGTGGTTTGGACCACACTAGGAAGATTGGCGTAGAACTCCCTCACCCACGCCTTGTTAACCTCAATAGGCTCTTTCACCAGAAGATCCCACCCTAACTGCTGGAGGCCGACATAAAATTCTGACACCTTCTCTTCCACGTCTTGCATAATGAAACCCTGCTTGTTTATCATACCCTTGGCAGCCTGCTCAATGTGTCGAACTTGGCACTTGTCAATCATGAATCAAATGTAGTCAAAGGTATGCCTACATCCTCTGGGAGAAGATATAGTGATGATACCTATAGGAAATAAGTGGGTTATAAGGTAATAAGAATAATAAGAGAAGGAAAGTTTGGAACAAAAAACCGGAAAGTAGGGGAATAGCTCATTACCTGAGTGGATTGCTGCAGCTATTAAGGTTTCACTGCAACGAGTCCACCAGCAGACCTCCAACGCAAACAATGGAGATCGGGATTCCAACCACCATTTTTCTCTAATTTAAGCATAGATCAGTCAAGGGGTTGAGTTGCCCACACCCTACTAACCATTTTCCACCCTAATAGAGTACAAATTCAAGCCCGAAAGACTCAAAGAAGTTGAACCAACCATCACCCTACCCAAATCCCACCATTTCTAGCATGAAACCCCCCATGAAAATAGTTCATAGTATGTAGAGAGCGATTCAAGTAACTTAAGGATGTAAAGACTAGTAGAATGCTTCATAGATTTTCCCTTTACTGTCAAAAAGAAGTTAGGGTCTTTCCCACCACAAAAAAACCACAAATCAAGCATAGGGACATGGATTTAGTAGCCACAAAGTATAAACAACATAAAGAGATAGAATGTAGATTACTTGAGCAATATAGATGGAATTGTTGGAATGTTTAGAGGATTTGCACATGTTGGGAACATAAAAGTGAGAATGAACTCAAAAACCATTGTCTTTCCCTTTAAACTAATTTTCAATCCACCGCAGTGGAAAAAATTCTACTACGGTTTTATTGCCGCAGTAGAACATAAAAATCACTGCAACGAACAGGCCTGAACAATGATGCTTCAGCTTCTCCTGGAGGTCTACCCCATTTTAAGACCCGATAGATGAACTTGCATAAATAGAAATGGCATATAGAGGCGCATAGGCCTCAATGTGATGCTATAAGTCCCAAGAGGAAAGTTCAAGAAGATTGAGCTAACATGAGGCTAGCAAGTAGGGGTTGAAGTACATGGAAATTTCTTGTGGGAATAATAGAAGGGGAAGCAGAAAGGGGGGAAAATACTAGTGCACAGGTGATATGCCTTTAGGAATCATAAAGCCTCAAACTAAAGTCCTAGTGGGGATACCGATCTACAAAATAACTAATATCGGCAAAACCACAGTGTAAACAAGGAGAATCAAGACTAAGACCCCATGTCAAGTTAACATAGGGTAACTGAAAAACGCAGGCCTATTTTGTGGGACCGTTCGGGGAAATTTTTTTTTAATATGTATAGATGTAATGATTCGCCCAATAAGTATAGCACCTTCATGACATAAACATGGGAAAATTGAAAGTTTTTGCAAGTTTGGGTTATTTCCTTAGATTAAGGGATTATGTTTTTAATAAATTTAGAATGATGTAAGTTGAAATCAAGTGGGCTCGATCACAGGACCGCTGTGGAGGAATGATTACTCTTTAACGGGACCACAGAAGTGAAAGACCCCTTGCTGCAGCGGGCGATTCGAACTAGAACCCCATAATTTTTTCTAGGTTGGGATTTAAAAACCTATTTCCATAAGGCTTCGTGTATAAAAATGCCAAAAAAAAATTTAGGGTCTCTAACAAGGAAAGAAGATAACGACGCTAGAATGGCAAGGTCTTCATCACCAGCTACAATAATTCCCTGCAAGAATTCAGAACTCGAGGCAAGCACACAACCCATGGTTTTCTTGACGACAGTTTGGTGCCCATTTAGGTTATGACTTACCTTTGTGTTAGACTTTGATTAGTAATCCATATATGAGTGTATAATTGATGTGTCGATGATAAGTAAAATGGAAGTTATCATGCTAATCGCAACTGGTTAGATTATAGTTAGTAATTAGTACGAGTGGGAATTATTCAGGAAGAAAATAAGAAAAAAGAGATAGAGATTATTGAATTAGGTAATCACATAGATATGAACAGTCAAGAAACTAGCGTATTGGATTTTCGTCTGAGGTGGAAAGTCTTAAAGGCCACTTCTATGGTATGCCCCCAATAAGGGGACTAGAGTATGGTCATGAGTCTAGGCACTGGGATGGTTTATGTGTTCATATTGGTTAATGAGTTAATAGTTCACATGCGATGGTTATGTGTTTCTAATTGGTGTAATATGTGTTTAATTAATTGTTGCTCCGTGTTAAAGAAAGGTAGTTTTGGTTAATATGCATCTAATTAATACTTGACCATATTGTGAAGGATCCCGATAAGGGGGAAAATCTAAGGGGGAAAGCTGGGTCGAAGTACTGCCTATACACTACTACTGTAGCGGAACAATACCCGCTGTAGCGAGACCATCACTGCAGCAGTAGCCTGGTCATAGCGAGTCCTAATCTAGCGAGCAGGCAAGTTTACACCTCTCTTCATCAAATGGTCTCATACTATGACTGTGTTATAGATTTTATTGGTTAATTCTCGTTGTTTAATGTAATTTGTTAAGTGAATGTAACTATGATATACTATTTCTAAATCTATGGATGGAATTCGTGGTAAGTAAAAGGATGAGGACATATGTTGAGATGGAAGAGTGTAACATCCTTATTTTGAGATTTGAGGCTCATGTTTGAGGTGATTAATCAGAAGAAAATATAGTACAATCAAGTATGTGTGTGAATACTTGGATTTGAGTGGCTTGTGGTCGAGGTGAGTATCCGGGCAAGTAGTATGGGATGTGTACACAGACAGGTATGGCTCAATGTTATACCCTGAGGATTCAAAGATCTAACCCTGGAGTTGAAATGGGGAAAGACAAAAAATCTGGGTTGCAGGCACAGTACGAGTCGTTGGACGACTCGTGAGGTGAGCCCATAAGTCGTCAGGTGACTCGTGGGGACGCCTAGGAGAATGGGAATAAGATAAGGAAGAAGGAGTCCCCATGGGCTTGGGAATGACTCATGGTCTGACAGCATGAGTCGTTAGGTCATCCGTGGGGTGGAGGTATAATAAAAGTAGAAAAGCCAAGGCAGTGGACTTAACGGAAGGAGACCACAACTCATTATGTCTTGAAATGAGTCGTAGTATGAGTCGTTGAGTGGTATTTAAAGGAATTGATTTTAGGGAGGAAGTGCATTTGACAAATGGTGGTCACGAATCATTCCCACACATAATGAATCATCGTGTTGATCGTTAGGAACCCCGGTGACCAGTTAAGACAGTGTACCTGACGGGTAAGGTGATGGATCGTGTGGGCAGGTAACGAGTCGTCAGGTCACCCGTCAGGGTCACCTGGCAGTTATTTTCTGCGAAATAGTAAGGGTCTTTTCATAATTTCCTAATATCATAAGTCCTAAACTACAAAGTTTTGGGTTATGAACAGGGAAATTTAAAGGGGTTAAGTTCAATTTTCCCCTCATTCATGCATGCAAGAATAGTGAGAGGCAATCTAAGGAAATTCAGGCCTCTTGTCTTTAATTCTTCCAATTTCATTGTTGGGTAATCAAGGGAAGTTAAGAATCAGATATCCCAGGTATGTTAAGGCTATCAATGGGTGATTTCTTCCTCACCCATGCCCCTCCTCTATGATTCTTACAAAAATTTCAACAAAAACTCATGGGGTTTTGAATTTGATTTACTTAAACTCTAATGATTTGATTGTGGGTGTTGTTATTTTAAAATCTTTTTATAATCTATGGGTTTTTATCAGCTTTTGTGATTTAAATTGATTATAATATTATTGATCCGTAGGTTCTATGTATTTAAGCCTAATTATTCATGCCCCATGATGGATTGATTTACGATCTACTTACCCATTGAGGATGTTTATAAATCCAGCATAAACTATGATTTAAATCATGAAATTATTATGTTACCTATTATGATTTTATGAAATTCAAGCTATATGCATGATCTATAAGTCTATATGAACCTTATGAATCATGAATTATGTTTCGACCGACTCATGAGCCTTATTGCATGGCTAATTCATGCATGTACAA
Organism: Datura stramonium; assembly: GCA_018107945.1. Taxonomy (NCBI): domain Eukaryota; kingdom Viridiplantae; phylum Streptophyta; class Magnoliopsida; order Solanales; family Solanaceae; genus Datura; species Datura stramonium. The sequence goes on along the minus strand of JACEIK010000498.1, from coordinate 131,570 downwards.
GTATATTTATGATTATCGTGATTTAACTAGCCCCTGAATTCATGTATGTTATACTATGAGCACTATATATGATTTTGGAGTAGTATCGAACACCGAGTAGATTCAGAGCCTAAGTTCTGCCCCGGATCTCACAAACTATGTGGCACCGTAGGTATGTTGGGACCTCCTATGTGACTGTCCCCAATCCGAATGGCCCTTTTCATGGTGATATCACACTTTCAGGGTTCGACCCTTGGAAAGTTACGGACAACCTCCCGACTAGGGTTACAAGTCGGGCTTCATGTGTGCTCATATGGGGTATGTCGGTTAAGAGAATCTCCTATAGTTCCTCATGATTTATGCATGTTGTGATTCTGCATTTTGGCTCAAGTATTTTTAAGTAAAGCTCTTTTCTCATAATTATGATCATGTCTATATTACGAATGTTTTGAAAAACCTTGAGCCTTGTGACATGTTATGATTTACGATACGAGCATGACATCCTACTCTTATGATCATTTATGAAATTTTATACATGTTTTAAATATTCTTTTTTACTTTCCTTGCATGCTCGGTACATTCCACGTACTGACCACATACTTTCTATGTTGTATCATATCATGATACAGTCCCTAGTTCTCAGGCTCACCCTCACCCGTAGATTGTCTTGGAGTTGCTCTTAGTGTACTTTGTAAGTCCTCATGTTCCAAAGGCTATATGTTCGGACTCCATGTTTTTCTTCAGTTTCTGGATTGTTGGGTTAGCTGTGGAGTTGTCCCATTAACCCATCTTTCATGATTAGAGGCTTTTCATACTACAAGTTGTATTCAGCCGTCATGTATGGATTATATATTGTCCTTTCTCCATATTTATGACATGTTTACATTTCTTATGTTAAGTCTTCCACTCATGTCAACAAATTATATTTACCGGTCATGCCATGGGTCGACTTGGGGTCTCTCAAGTCTCCTTGTCCTATGTCTATGATCAGGGTGTACGTTTGGGTCATGACAAACTAGGTATCAGAGCCTTAGGTTTGAAGGGTCCTAGGGAGTCTGAAAGCCGTGTTAAGTAGAGTATTTTTCATGGGTGTGAAGCGCGCCACACCTATGATAAAGATGCTACTAGACGTTTAGGAAATGTTCCCTTCTTTCATGATCTATGTCAGGCAATGAAAGTCCTCTACCCTACTAATTTGTGCTATTCATGTTTGCAGCATCCTGCCTCCACGTCGAGTGAACCCCTAAAGAAATGGTAACCATAAAAATAATGAAGGTGCAAATGGTGAGGAGCATCAGCCAGCCCCACTCGTTCACTAGGGGCACGCACTAGAGCCAACTGCCCACGCTATGTTTAGGGCAGCGATTCAGATGATGGCACAGGCCATGACTGCCCAAGTTCAAAATCAGACAGTGGTGCATTACCCTATAAACGGGAATGCGGCGGTAGCCAGGGTGAGGGATTTCTTGAGGATGAGCACTCCGGAGTTCGGGGGGTCGAAGATAGACAAGGACCCACATGATTTTATTGAGGAGATTTTGAAGGTCACCCAGGTTATGGGGGTGAACAATGGAGAGTTTGTTGACTTGACCTCCTATAAGCTAAGAGGGGTAGCTCACATATGGTTTATGCAATGGAGAGATGCCAGGGCAGTTGGTGCAGGCCCGATAGGTTGGGATGAGTTTCACACTTCATTTATGGATCGGTTCTCTCCTTGGGAGATAAGGGAGCTCAATGCGGCCGAGTTTGTTAATCTGATGCAAGGTAATATGTCTATCAAGGAGTATGCAAGAGTTCACTCGGCTATCTATGTATGTTCTGGAGTTGGTGGCGGATCAGAGGGCCCGAGTGAGTCGTTTTGTGCATGGGGTGGGGGATTATTTGGAAAAGGATTGCCGAATCTCCATGATTCACTAAGACATTGATTTTCCCCATATTGTATTGCATGCGCAGCAGATGTAGTCGATCTACAGGAAGCAGAAAGAGGAAAAGAGGGACAGGACCGATAGTTATGGGGTTCCTCAGGCCAGGTCAGGGGTGGACCACGTCAGCAGTCTCAGCACAGGTCTATCACTCAAGCTCCATCATTAGCTAGCATGCCATCTAGGTTTAGGAGAGATTATAGGAGCAGGGATTAAGGCTTGAGGGATCAGGGTAGCATGCAAGTGGAGCGCACTTTTCTATTTTGTGCGAAGTGTGGCAAGAATCATCCCGGGAGGTGCTTGGTCGGAGCGGATGCTTTTTTTTGGGTGTGGAAAACCCGAACACAAAATCAAAGATTTCCCTTCATCAAGTTCTACTACTCCAGTAGCAAGACTCCCTCATCCGGGTGCCTCCACTCGTTCAGCAGGCGGTCAGCGCCAAAATAGGTTTTATGCCCTAGTGTCCCGCCAGGAGAAGGAAGGCTTTGCCAGATGTGGTCACCAGTATTTTACAAGTCTTCCATATTGATGCATATGCCTTGTTAGATCCGGGAGCTACTTTTTCTTTTCTGACCCCTTATATTTCTAGTAGTTTTGGAGTTAGCCCTGAAATTATGTCAGAATCGTTCTCCATCTCTACCCCAATTGGTGAATTAGTTGTAGCTAGGCGGGTGTATAGAGGTTGCCCAATCACAGTGTTGCATAAGTTTACCGTCGAGGACTTAGTAGAGTTGTCCATGACTGACTTTGACATCATTTTGGGTATGGACTGGTTGTTTACATGTTACGCTTTGATTAATTGTAGGACTTGTGCGGTGGAATTCTGATTTTCGGGTGAGTCAGTTTTGGAGTGGAAGGGAAATTCAATTGTACTCGCCGGTCGGTTTATTTCATATATTAAGGCCAGGAAGATGATTTCTAAGGGTTCCATGTATCACCTAGTTAGGGTTAAGGATGTTGAATTTGAAACCCCGACTATTCAGTCAGTTCCCATGGTGTGTGAATATCTAGAGGTTTTTCCCGATGATTTGGCTGGTGTCCCTCCGGATAGGGAAATTGATTTTTGTATTGACCTATTGCCCGATATGCAACCTATCTCAATCCATCCCTGCAGGATAGCTCAAGTAGAGCTAAATGAGTTGAAGGATCAGTTGAAGGACTTGGTAGATAAGGGCTTTATTAGACTAAGAAAGTCTCCATGGGGTGCCCCGGCATTATTTGTCCAGAAGAAGGATTGTTCCCTTCAAATGTTTATTGATTACCAGAAGTTGAACAAGGTCGCCGTCAAGAATAGGTACCCTTTACCAAGGATCGATGACTTGTTTGACCAGCTTCAGGGTGCTAGATATTTCTCAAAAATAGATCTCAGGTCCGGGTATCACCAGCTCAGGGTTTTGGATAGTGACATTTCAAAAACCACTTTAAGGTGTCGAAATAGTCACTATGAATTTGTTGTTATGTCTTTTGGGCTAACTAATACCCCTGTAGCTTTCATGGAATTGATGAACAGGGTATTCAAGAAATATCTAGACATGTTTGTGATCATGTTCATCGATGATATCCTTATATACTCTCGGAGCGAGAAGGAGCATGCCGCTCACTTGAGAGTAGTGCTTCAAACACTCAAGGATCGTTAGTTGTATGCTAAGTTCATCAAGTGTGAATTTTTGCTGGACTCCGTGCCGTTCTTGGGCCATGTGGTGTCAAGTGAGGGCATAAGGGTGGATTCTCAGAAAATTGAGGCAGTGAAGAATTGGCCCAGACCGGTGAATCCTTCAGAAATTCAGAGATTCTTGAGCCTGGAAGGCTACTACCAGAGATTTGTAGAGGGTTTCTCCTCAATTGCAGTACCATTAACTAGGTTGACCTAGAAAAAGGTAAATTTCCAATGATCGGAGGCTTGTGAGAAAAGCTTCCAAGAGTTGAAGACTCAACTTTCTTTAGCACCAGTGTTGACCCTACCCAAGGGTAGCGATTTTTTGTAGTATATTATGATGCTTCGAGAATTGAACTTGGGTGTGTGTTGATGCAGCATGGGAATGTGATAGCGTATGTCTCAACACAGTTGAAAATCCATGAGAAGAATTACCCGACCCATGATCTTGAGCTGGCCGCGGTGGTGTTTGCACTGAAGATATGGCGACACTATTTGTATGGGGTCCACATGGATGTATTCACGAATCACAAGAGCTTGCAATATGTGTTCACGCATAAATATCTCAATCTTTGAAAAAGGAGGTGGTTGGAGCTACTTAAGGACTAAGATATGAGTGTTCTTTACCACTCGGGTAAGGCTAATGTGGTGGCGAACACACTTAGTAGGCTCTCTGTGGAAAGTGTGTCCACGTGGATGAGGGAAAGAAAGAGTTGGTGAAAGATGTCCATCGACTAGTAAGGTTGGGAGTTAGGTTGGTAGACTCAACTGATGGCGTCGTTGTTGTGCAAAATGAATCAAGTCACCTGGCAGTTATTTTCTGCGAAATAGTAAGGGTATTTTTGTAATTTTGTAAGATCCTAAGGCCTAAAATATGACGTTTTAGGTTATGAATAGGGAAATTTAAAGTGGTTAAGTTAAGTTTTCGCTTCATTAATGCATGCAAGAATAGTGAGAGGCAATC
>JACEIK010000498.1:95831-109516 GCA_018107945.1 Datura stramonium | reverse complement strand
CATGTTTTTCCTACAAAACAACGCTAATCATGTTGGTTAGTATAAATTCACACTTCCATACAATTTACATGAGAATGTACACAATTTATTAGACAAACAACACGAAAGTTATACATTTGAGTATCGATTTGGCATATAAATATGCCCCTTATCAGTCATGCTTCATGGGGTGCCATTATTCATCATCTTAGATAGAGGTACCAGTTCAACTCAAATTTCTGGAAGTCTTTTTAGAAGGGACATGGCACCAAGGTTAAGCTCAACACAACTTTTCAAACGCAAAAAGATGGGCAAGCTAAGTAGACTATTCAGACCCTAGAATATATGTTCATAGCATGCGCAATCAATTTCAAGGACAGTTGGGATGACCACTTGCCTCTTATCGAGTTTGCGTACAACAATATTTATCAATCCAACATCCTGATGGCCCCGTTTAAGGATTGTATGGTAGAAGGTGTACGTATGCTTTTGGATGGTTTGAAGTTGGTGAAGCTAAAATAATTGGGCCAGGCTCTATTCATGAAGCTATGAAGAAGGTACATCTTATCACAAAAAGATTGGGAACAGCTCAGAGCTGTCAGAAATCTTATGCTGATGTGAGGAGAAGAGAATTGGAGTTTGCTATGAATGACTGGGTCTATCTAAAATTTTCACCCATGAAAGGGGTGATGAGGTTTCAAAAGAAGGGAAAGCTCAGTCTAAGATATGTGGGACCCTACAAAATTCTGAGGCGAATTGGCAAAGTACCCTATGAGTTGGAAATACCTTCAGAGTTGGCTTCTGTGCACCTAGTATTCCATGAGTCACTATTGAATAAATGCATTGGTGATCCAACTTCAATTGTACCGCCGGACAGTGTGGGAGTGAAAGATAGTCTCTTAAATGAAAAGGTCCCAGTTCAGATCCTTGACTGTCAGGTTCGTAAGCTGAGGAACAAGGAGGTAGCTTCAGTCAAGGTCCTGTGGAGGAACCAGCAGGTTGAGGGAGCTACCTGGGAGGCCGAAGCGGATATGATTGCTAGATAGCCCTATTTTTTCCCTTCCAACTCATCTTTAGTTTAAGATATCAACTCCTTCCCCAAAACTGCTTTTAATTCATATGTATCAATGTCTTTCATGTAAATGAACGTGTGCATGATTAGGGAATTCAATTCAAACTTGTGATTCAGTTCTGAGATAGTCATTTCACTAGATTTCATCTTTCATGCTCAGTACTTGCGTATAAAAGTTGCCACTCTCTGCTTTCTTGTTTGTTTTCCAACATTCGAGGATGAATGTTCCCAAGAGGGAGATTTCGTAATGCCCCAGAAACTTAAAGACTAGACCCGGGACATAAATCAGAGAAAACTCGAAAATTCGCACCAGGTTACAGAATGAGTCATTTTGTGACCCATGTGGAGTGACCACAAGTCGTTAAGTAACTCGTGGTAAGGCCTGTGGGCTTGGGAAGATTTCTATAGAAATGGGTGACCATAGAGGTGACCACGAGTCGTGGTCAACACCATGAGTCGTGGTATGACCCGTAGTCTAGGATATATGTAAGGCTGGGAAATGCTAGGTAGTGTACGCAACGGGTCCTTACCATGACTCGTTTTGGACACCACGAGTCGTGGTGTCACCTGTGGGGACTCCAGGGAGTATTGGGGAAATGTAGTCCACAAGTGGTGACCACGAGTTGTGGTCACCAACTATGACTCATTAGGTCCTTTGTGGTGACCATTTGTAGTTTCCAGGCAGTGCACCTCACTAGTGTGACCACGATTTGTGGTCACTGACCACGACCTGCTAGGTCACCCATCGGGACTGATAGTCAGTTTTTCCCTGCAAGTTTTCAAGGGCCTTTCAGTAGATTCCTACCCTCCTAAACTTTTAACTATGTTGTCTTAAGAATAATTTCAGACTTAATAGTGGGGTTAAACGGTTTATTTCCCCATTCCCCACTCAAACCTTAAGAAAATTGATTGTAGAACTTCTCTTAGAATTTTCCAGAGCAAGAGCTAGAGAAATCTTTCCTCCTCAATTTTTCTAGAAGAAATTCTTAGGGCTTTTCACCAGCTATATGGGAATTCAACAACGGGATAGTTCTTCCCTTATGTTCCCCGAAACCCTTCTTTAGTTCTCTATAAAATCCTAGCACTGAGTTTTTGAATGTGAATGGAATATATGTCAATTTTCTTTGAATTCACATAGAATGATATCCATGATTATTTCAGATATGATTTCCATTAGTACACGATTAAGTTGATGTTATTCCCATAAAAAAAAGTGAATTCTAGCCTTGCATATTTTTGAATCTTGAGAAGTTCTTGATAATGTTTTGTTTAATCCATGTGGAATTATATTGTTATATAAATTATGGGTATTTTCCACCAGATAGTGATAGTGTTGATGCTTATCCATGTGCATTGTGTTTAGCCCTAGTCCTTGAGGGTAGAACAAACTAGAAATTTTGCTGAAATGATAAAACTTGAAATTTTCCTAACTATGGTAGTGTGTTGAATTCCCATATTATTTTATATGGTAAATTCTCAGTCAGATACATGGTTGTCTAGCTTTAGTCAAAATACAGAAATACTCAGTGTCAGTCAGATATGTCAGCTGATCAGTTTGACTACAGAATTTCCTGAGGTGTCAGTATTACCTCCCAAATATTTGATTTAGATTCAGAATTTAGTTTATTGGTCCACTAGGCGGTCATGGCACTTTAGACATATAGTTCTAACTAGCCTTAGGACCCCAATTAAGATTATAGCTTGTTCTTAGATGGTTATGACGCTTCTAGATAAGTAGCTCTAACTAGTCTAGAACCCAGTTTAAGAATCTGGTCTGATAAGACTCTCAGGGTACTTTCAACTATGTATCCCTGACTAGCCTTGGGCCCCAATTTTGAGTTATCAACTTAGTATTAAGATTAAGATTATCCAGTGGGAGCAGGACTTAGCACCGAGTGAACCAAGGTTGCTGCGCAGCCAGGTTCCCAAAACTACGTTGCCAGCATAGGTTTTAGCATTTATTAGCTTGATTGGCCCCAGACTTTTGTGATCACCCAATTCATGCCTTTATACCCTGGCAAGGTATATTGGGTCCTATCGGTGGGGTGTATAAATCGGATTCCATGTACAGCTCACGTGGTTATATGTCAGTTGTAAACTCTCCCACTAGTTAGTTCAGTCCAATCTTAGTCCAATTCAGTTCAGATCAGTATTCCAGACTTAGAACATTCTTGACCATTAGACAGGGTCTTTTAGACCACCTCAGTATTTTAGTTATTCAGATCAGTAATGTTTGTTGTTCATTGCATATCTTTCAGTTCAACATTTCTCTTATAATTTATTCTATTGTGTTATGTTCCTCTCACTTACTGAGTACATTCAAAGTACTGATGCGTACTTTCATGCTCTACCATTTTATGATACAGCTACAGGATCTCTGTCTCAGCTCCATTAGTTGATAGATCACCGAAGATCTCAGCTACTCCAGTTGGTGAGTCCTCATCCTTCGAGGATGAAGATTTATTGCTTCAATTATACTTTTCATCCTTTTTATTTAGATTTGGAGTTAGCTGGGGGTTTGTCCCAGGAGCTCATCAGTCATAGTGGCTTTCAGACGTAGATTGGCTTTCAGTCTTAGAATGGTTTTTATAAGACTTGTGGCTTTGTTTCAATATTTTTAGGTATTGATATTTTGCATTAAACTTCCTTTATACATATATTTATATATTACTCATAATGCAAGTGTATGATGGACCAGGGGTTGACTTAGGGTCACATGTTACTTCAAGTATCGTGTTTAGGGTGTAAACTCGGGGGTGACATTTAATTAATTGATTGATAAACTTGATAGGTTATAATTATAAGTTGGAATTTTTGTTAGAATTGGTGGATTGATTGCATGTTGATTATATATTGTTGCATGAACTAATCTTAGTCAGCCGATGATTCCTACCAGTACATGTGGTGTACTGATACTATCTTTCTACACATCTTTGGGTGTAGGTTGGGGCAGGTTTGAAGTTTCGTGATTGACTAGGTGATACTCAACATCAGCTCCCGTATCTGATTCCCTGACGAAGCTATTCCTTTTACTTGTCAGTATTCCACATAGAGCTCTTGTGCCTGTCTAGACTAGATTTTCAGAGATTCCAGGTTGTTGAAAAATACTTTTATTTAATTTTATTGATGTTTCAAGGTAAATATTGATTTGTGCAAGTTAATAAGAATTGTAAATATTTATTTCATTACGTTAGAAAAAGTATTCTCCTAGAGAGTTAGAGTCAATGTAGGTGTCCACACGACTTTCCAATTTAAGTCGTGTCATATACAAAGCCAGCAACGGTCCTTAGATGCAATTAATGGATCGTAAACAATATTGCAAAATGAGATTTAGAGAGTTTTCAACCTAAAAGTCCAACTTATGGGAGCAGATACAATCCATAAATGCTACATACTGACAGTAAATGAAGCCATGATTCAAAGTTCAAAGAGTTGACATTTTAGAGATTTAATCCATGAGGGGTAGATACAGATAGCAGATCTGAAGTATGATCTACAAATTGATATACTACATTGGACATAGCATAGAGAACATCCAACTTACAGTGCAATGTATGAACTATAAATCAAATATGTGATCTGTAACTGTGAATTGGGTAGGCCAAAATTAAATTGGGCTTGGGTTTTTTACCTTAATATAAATAGAATTTTTTGTTTTTTTCTTTGAGAGTATGAACATTCTAGTAGAAAATAGAGTTTCATGAGAATATCCATTGTAATTGAAACTATATTTGAAGATCTACATTAATACTTTGGGATTCGATCTCATCTCTTTTATTGTAAGTTGATTATGTTTAATTCTATTCCTTGTTCTTCTTCTCCAATCATGAGCAGCTAAATTCTCATTTAGGTTGTAAACTCTAGAGACCTCAATAAGGATGAATTGGCAATTACCTTTTAAATATTTGATTGCTTTGATTTTTAAGTTAAAATTGGTGGTTGCAAATAATGATTCATGTCAAATTGCTTCAATTATACTTGAAAGAGAAAATTAGGGTTTGGGTAGCATCACAAGTACTAACCAAGTCATAACCCTTGATTAATAGATTCTCTTAGAATTTTATTGAATCTAATTGGCAATTCACAGTCGATTTGTTTTGAAGTCTTGTCAATTTAAAAGAATTGATTGAGATAAATATTGCTTGATCGTTGTAAGGTATCAAGTGATTGCTAAGTGATTGTTTGCACACTGTAAGATTCCAATTATTGATGAACCTAATTGAGATATCTAGGTGGATCAACCTTAAGCGCGGACACATCCCTAGTTTTATTTCTCATTAATTTTTCCCTTTGGATTTAGATCTTGACTTTTAGATAAATTCTCTATATAAATTAACTTGAGTAGAATCTTGAAGCACCAAATCATACATTTTCTCACTTAGATAATTTAATCAATACTAAGTTCTTGTGGATTCGACCCCGATTCTTTGTTGGATAAATTATATTGTAATCGACTGTGTACACTCTTTCTATGAGGGTGGATTTGAATGATATAACACTTTAATATACTACACTTTTTACTTTCAGGGAAACATTTCTCATAACTTTGTTTCCATTTCTCTTTACATAAATTCATCAATAAATTCTCTTTTGTTTTCAACCCATCACATATAAAAAATTTCACTAGCTAAGAACAAGTAGTATTTTTTTTCTCTTTTTTCTTTTTTCTCTAGATAATGAAGCTTTTTTTTCTTTATTAGTACCACTCATAATTTATCCATGTTCCCTACATACTTCCTTCTAGTGTTTATTCCTGTTAATTAAGTAAATTCAGAAGAAAATTTTTAAAAAAGAATCAATTAAGAACAAAAAGGTATAAGCTTGTAATGTGGATGCCAAAGAAAAGACTTATAGGCTTAAAAGGGCTGAACAAGGATATTCTTAACACTGATAGGAAAAAAAGGCTAAAAGGGGTAAGAAAGAAATGTCTTTATCATCTTCTAATTTTAATATGACTTAATTATTTCGCTTTAACCTCAGACAGGGCAAGTTTTACACTAAAAAGGAATGACATATATTATCATCTAAACCTCACTTTACACATTGCACATTATCCACTCTAGACAGTTCAGACACGACTCTCAAGTTAAAATAAAAGGGGACAGTTAATAAGTATACTTCAAGCTTAGGAGGTAACCCTAAAAGTAAAATTCAAGCCTCCGGCGTCAAAAGAAGATCATAAAAATTCTCAAGGCATCTACAAAAGGTATACAATTCACATTCTTGGCCATAAACCCCAACATAAACTATGTCACATAATTTAGGATGCTAGAGTTCTTCTTTTTAGTTACTTGCATGTTCATCGCAAAGACTAATTTCCTTAAGAAAGTGGTCACTCTACCCATTATCTGAAAAAGTTCAAAAGTAAAAGATAATCTACCTAAATTATTTTTCACTACCTTGTTCAAAAATATATCCCTTGAAATGAAATCGATGCTGTAAGAAAAACAAAGAGGGATTATTTCTACGTAATTATTATTTTTTTGAAGTTTTTCAAATTTATTTCTCACATTCATAAAATAGCACAGAAAGCCACCCACATAATCACTTCACTTCACATTTAAAATTTTGCATTATCTCCAATATATACCATAAATATAAGATGATAAAAGAGACTTCCTAGTAGGCTAATGCTAAAGAAATAGCAACCCATGGGGTACTCGGAATTCTCCTATGTATGGTCCTTTGTGTGGACATCTCATACATAGTTTTAACCATCTTACTCTCTTTTGCATAATTCAAATTCTCTCTTTCTATGCTCCTAAAAAATAAAAAATAACACTACTTAAAAAAATTTAAAAAAAAATGTGTTGCCTCCCAACAAGTGCCTAACTTAAACTAGAGACACGACATGAACCACTTTTCGTCTCCACCTCGAGCATAGGAATTGGATTGTTAACTTTGGTTCATCTTCATGATTATTCTCTTGGGGTGGTAATAATTCTTTGCTAGCCAAAATTTTGATAATTATTGATTCCATTTTTGGATCTCATTTGAGGACTACCTCCTTTTCTAGACGACCTCAAAATTTTTAGAACATAAGGCTAATCTACCTCATCCCATGACTCCTTTTTATGTTCATAAGTGTCACGACCCGAGTTTACACCCTAGCCATTACACGAGACAAGAAACCCCGAAAGGCTCCAAGTCAACCCATGGCATAATCATAGCATAACACTTAAATATATAAATAGTTAACATAAACATACCTGAGTGGAAGCTAACTTTAAGGAGTAAATTTAAAACACTAGGACATAATCTAGAAAAACATAGTACATAGACTGAATCTGATTACACTTGTCTGAAGGCCTCTATTGAACTGATGAGTTGTCGGGATAGGTCAACAACTAACTCTTAAAGTCTGAAAACTGAGATATAACTGAAATAAGAACATAGACCTCATCCTCAAGATATGAGGACTCACCACAATCCGCTGAGATGGAAGAAAGAGCGTGTCTACCCGTGAGGCTGAGTCTTGGTACCTGAATCTATATCATGAAAGAATATAGAACATAAAGTATGCAGTCAGTATTTAGAATGTACTGAGCATGCGGGGAAACATAAACAACTAAACATACAAGTATACAAAAGGAAATAAACTAAGTACATTTACTTATAACTGATTCAGAATGCGACAATCCTCTTCTAGGCCACATACACATATATACATGAAAATTTCATTTGGAACTCATATTCTGAAACATCGTCGTACTCATGCATAAGGGTCAAGTACTGAACATTTAACGAGAGCCGAAGCTGAAGCTAGTATCATACACTGTACTATACATCTGTTGATATTTGAGTCTGTATTATGCTATATTTAATTTTAAAATGAAGTCTGAACTATACAAAAATGAGCCAAACTTATAACGTAACTAAGGGAGTCATTCTATACAATGGAGAGTCCCAACTTATCTAAGGGAGTCATTGTCTGCTATGGAGAGTCCCGAATGAACTAAGGGAGTTATTCTCTTCTATGGAGAGTCCTCACTGAGCTAAGGGAAACATTCTCAGCCATGGAGAGTCCCGAATGAACTAAGGGAGTCATTCTCTGCTATAGAGAGTCCCGACTGAACTAAGGGAGTCATTCTCTACAATAGAGACTCCAGAGCTGACCAACGGAAACATTCTCGACTATGGAGAGTCCCTGGCTGAATAGAGAATGAGGAGTACTAATCTGACATTATACATCTGGCCTATACTACTACAGCAAATCAGAAACATGATCATTTACTGATTTCATCATACATCATTTGTTTTGAAAAGATTAGGGCTACTTTCTACTAACAACAAGCCCAAACGTCTGAAGGATCATTCTCATGCTTTATCATCATAATTCATATCATCATGGAACCAAATCATCATTTAATTCACACAACTTACATTTACGAACATCTATAGATTCATATCATACTTTTCACCTCCACAACATTCAAGTTCCGAGATCATAACATAAGAGGTACAACATAGAGTCATGTAGGATTCATAAGTCCAATTCACACTTTAACATAGATACATTGATTAATATATTTTAGATTTATGGAAAGCCCATATACTTAACTCATTCCCATAACATTTTCATTGAAAACATAATGAAAACACATATATACTTTCAATTGATCAAGCCCATAAGTTCTAATCTCATCTCAAAATATTTATCAATTCGTATATTCTAGTTTTTGAGTTTTTGGTATAATTGAATGAAAAATAATAGAACCCCATTCATAGTGTTAAGCTATCTCATGAAGGAAATCCTATAGTCATGCTTTTTCACCATTTAGCCCATAATCCAAGATATTGAAATGATCCCATAAGCCTCATTAATTTTTAATTGTAACGAGTCTTAAAATTCATAGAAGATGTAGAAGAAATCATCCATAAATCGAAACCCTAGGTCATGCTTCTCTAGAATAACTGAAATCGGATTTTTGATAAAACATTTTGGGGCACAAGGACGGAAGGATATCCTATTTGAAAAAACCACATACCTGATTCAAGAAGAAACCCCACTTGAATTTTGACCTTGAAGCCTTGAGGAACCCTTGATGAATCCTTTAGTCTTGAGAGAGAGAAGGAAGATGATTTTGAGAATATTTTGGTGTACAATGAGGATTTAGGCTAGTTATCCCCTCTAAAACGTTCCATAGGATGCCTAAAATGGCGTACTTTAGGAGTTAAAAATATAGGATTTTATGAAAACACCCCTGGAAAAACGCAGGAAAAATCCACCTGCCAGTCCCCACGGGGCACTCCAAGAGTCGTCGGGTTGACAACGACTCGTGGGGCCATGTTATGGAGTATGATGGACGAGTTATCAAAATTCCCTCAAATCAATCGACAACTCACCTCATGAGTCGTTAGCTGCCATGATGACTTGTGACCACCTTTCGTTATCCATACTGCTTGGAACCCCATCCTGGATCTCTAGTCTCCACCCGACGGCCGACCTAACGAGTCGTTGCTTTCCTATTGACTCGTTAGGTAGTCTGTTGCCACTGAAGCCCATGATTTCCTTCTTTTCCTTCCCACAACTACCCTGACGAGTCGTTACCAGACACGAAAACTCGTCGGGTCGTCCATGGTCACTGGACCTGCTGCACTTCCCGACTACTCCTCATGGGTTTTGACCACGACCCGTTAGGTTACCCAACGAGTCATCCTACAATTCGTTCTGTGGAAAAATTTCCACCTTCTGTCTTAATTCTTTCTTCAAGTTTGGAATCTGATCTTAGAAACTTTCGGGGTGTTACAATATCTCCCCCTTGGGAAAATTTGTCCTCGAATGTTGGCTAAACATACAGAAAGGATAGGGACGGAACTGAAATCCCAAAATCGATCAATTACAGCTAAACCAATAGAGTATCTAACTCAAACTGATCTTATATATCTGAACTAAACATCCAAATCATACATCCATGCTAGGGCATAAGAGGGACTAAAAGATATGAAACTAACATGGAACTAGATAGAAAACTAAGAAGAATTCTTTCCCTTTAACTGGAACTGAACTTATACGAATTAAACCTTCATTCTCAAATTGCTTTCCGTTACGGGTTAGAATTCATGATATCTAGCCTAACTGAATGCAAGGGTCTCATGAGCACGGATCATTCATGACATCCATAACTGAACACATGCATGAGACAACCTAATTCTACTGAGCTACTAAGAAACTTCTAAAGACAAAGTTCGAGCTGATCCTACTGGAAAACATGATTTAATGCACATAACTGGTTCATAACATGAAGATATGAGCCTTAAGGATTCATAGAGAAAGACTGGCATTGCTTTCTGAAGCAGTTGTGTAGGAATTCTGAGAGTTTGTACATGAGGATGGGCAGAGAATAGCTTTGACTGAAACACAAGTGGTATTATCTGAATATGATGGGATTGGCATACCCTCTTTGTCAGGATTGGAACTCCTCTATTAACATACTAATATTCGACTGGTCTCACAGACTCCCATCTCCCCTTTAGCTTAATTCCAACATACTATGGCTCCTTAATCTTTCTTATGGTTGGGGGGCTACACTTCTAACTTGTGACTTCTCCTCCACCTCTAACATTTACTTCAAACCTCATACTCACAGCTAATTCACACCACGTATCAAAAATTTCTTCTCAACAACATCCCAAGAGTCTCTATTCAATACTGAGGTTCTAGGGCTTAGCAATATACAAAGGTAACATGAAAAATTCATAACATACATGTGGCCACTACTAGCGACTAACACTTATCCTGGCGTGCTACTACAGCATAGGAGTGGTTATAGCGTTGCCCGCCACCCAGGCTAGATGATGCACCCTCCTGAAATGGATTGGCTATCGGAGCTACTAAAGAGGAGGACGAGGATCTACTCTCGCCTCGCTTAGCCACTGCGCAATCTCGGTGCTTATGGCCCAACTTGCCACACCAAAACACATATCTGAGCCGGCCATGCATTATCCCAAATGGTGCTTTCCACAGCTGGTACACAATGGATACATAAACTCCCTTACTATGGGTTTGTATGGAGCACTGACTATCAAAAGTGTTTGGGTTGATGATTTCTGCAGGGAATGTGAGCAGTGTCCACCACTTATCCTCTACGGGGAGAAGTCTGAATCTTCTATCCTGCCCCTCTTGGCCTATCTCTCTTTTTCCTTCACTTTCTACACTTCCATTTGTTGAGCGAATATCACCAAACGGGGAAAATCTATGTCCCTGTGCAACATGTCAGTCCTGCACTCTTTAACCAAGGATTTTGACACTCCGTTCATAAACATGCTCACCCCGGCCCTCTGGTCGACTACCATCTCTGGTGCATGCTTTGATAGCCAGGTAAATTCCAATGCGTATTCCAAGACCGTCATGCCTTCTGTCTCAAGTTGATGAATTTTTTAGCCATGGCATCTCTCAATTCCCTAGGGAAAAACCTATCCAGGAACGCAATCATAAATTCATCCCAACCCACGGGGCCTGCTCTAATTCCCCGACTGTCTCTCCATTGGCAAAACCTTATATGCATGACTCCTTTCAACTGGTAGAAGGCTAGGTCTACGCTCTCAGTTCCCATCACCCTCATGATTTGGGTGATCTTTTTGATCTATTCTAAGAACTCATATGGGCGGGTCCACCTTTGACCCCAAGAATTCGGGTGGATTCATCCTGAGGAAATATCTTACACTTGCCGCTGCTACATTCCCATTTTGGGGGACATGAGCCATCTCTTGCTGATTAATCTGGGCGGTCATGGCCTGTGCCAACATATTAAGGGTTTCCCGAAACTCAAAATGAGTAACATGGTCATCCATCGGGTTTGTCGGGGCTGGTGGTGTCTGCTGGCGGCCATTACCATTTTTTCCTCAATTCTCTCTTTTGGGAGGCATGATCTGTGAGCGAGTAAAGCATGAGTTAGGGTAGGAACAGTTAGAGTTTCATACTCTATGCACGACAAGAATCATGAAGAAAGGGAAACATTCCTAAAACATCTCATAGACTCTTCTCCATATTTATGGAACGCTTCACACCCATGAAGAAGTCTCTACTTAATGCAGCTTTCAGAAACCTTAGGACACTCTAAACCTTTTCTCTGATACCATGTTTTTCATGACCCGAGTTTACACCCTAGCCATAACACCGTACATGAATCCCTGAAAGGCTCCAAGTCGACCCATGGCATAATCATAACATAACACATAACAATATAAATAGCTAACATAAACATAACTGAGCGGAAGCTAACTTTAAGGAGTCAAATTTAAAACTTACGGACATAATCTAGCAAAACATAATACATAGACTGAATCTGATTACACATGTCTGAAAGCCTCTACTGAATTGATGAGTTGCTGGGATAGGTCCCCAGCTAACTCTTAATGTCAGAAAACTAAGATATAACTGAAATAAGAACATAGACCTTGTCCTCGAGAGATGAGGACTCACCACAATCTTCTCAGATGGAAGAAAGAGCGTGTCTACCCCCGAGGCTGAGTCTAGGTACCTGAATCTATATCATGAAATGACATAGCACATAAAGTATCCGGTCAGTACTTGGAATGTACTGAGCATGCAGGGAAACATAAAAAACTAAAAATACAAGTATACAAAAGAAAATATACTAAGTACATTGACATACAATTGATTTTGAATGCAAAAATCCTCTTCTGGGTCACATACACATATATACATGAAACTTTCATTTTGACTCATACTCTGAAACATCATCAAACTCATGCATAAGGGCCAAGTACTAAATATTTAATGAGAGTCGAAGTTGAAGCTAGTATCATACACTGTACTGGACATCTGCTGATAATTGTGTATGTATTATGTTATATCTATTTTAAATTGAAGTTTGAACTATATGGAACTGAGCCAGACTAATAGGATAACTCTGGAGTCATTCTCTGCTATAGAGTGTCCCAATTGAACTAAGGGGGTCATTCTCTGCCATGGAGAGTCCCGACTGAAGTAAGGGAGTCATTCTCTACTATGGAGAGTCCTGAGCTGACCAAGGGAAACATTCTCGGCTATGGAGAGTCCCTTTTTGACTAGAAAATGAGGAGTACTGATCTAACATTATACATCTGTCTATAATACTATAGCTAATAAGAAGCATGAGCATTTACTGACTTCCTCATACAACATTTGTTTAGAAAAGATTAGGGCAACCTACTACTAATAACAAGGCCAAATGTCTGAAGGATCATTCTCATGCTTTATCATCATAATTCATATCATCATGGTACAAAATCATCATTTAATTCACACAGTTTGCATTTTAGAACATCGATAGATTCATATCATACTTTACACCTACACAACATTCGAGTTCCAATCTCATAACGTAATACATATAACATAGAGTCATGTAGAATCCATAGGTCCAATTCACACTTTAACATAGATACATTTGATTCATATATTTTAGATTTATGGAAATCCCATATACTTAACTCATGCATATAAGATTTTCATCAAAAACATAATGAGAACATGTTACACCCCGTAAAAATTTCCGACACATAGATGGCCTATTCGCGTATTGGAGCATTTGAAAGCCATACATGCTAGAAAAAGGCCCGGGAAAAGACCGGACGAGAAACCTGTCGAACCATCACGGAAGGAGCCGGGGCAGAGCCCCTCCGCGAT
>JACEIK010000497.1:363359-377270 GCA_018107945.1 Datura stramonium | reverse complement strand
AGCAAGCATGTTCAATCTGAAAATACTATCCATGTTTTGATATATGATTCTGATTCTCTTTTCTGTATTAAACTGATTCTCATACTGGGCTATACTGTATTTGAAATATTATCTGATTGTCTGATATTGCTCTACTATCTTTCATTCTGAATATAACATAATATTATAAAACATGCTTGTTGGAATCATACTGGACTCAATACTCCACTTCTGAATTCTTTCTTCTAGACTTTACTCTGTTTACTATACTAGATTACTAACTTGCCGAAGGAACAAGCTTTACATACCTTCGATTCTGATTTCCCGACTAACTGGCGTAGCTCGGTCAGTACTTCTACTATTTCTCCCAACTGCATTCATATACATGTCAATTAGAACTAAATATGTTAATATTCTGAAAGAAAATATCACTTTTAATATATATATAGCCCAAACTTTGGCTTATCGAAAAACGGTCGAAAAACTCGCTATTTCTCGAAAGTCAAGAAGGGAGAAATACTCACTTTAGGGCTAGGAGTATATTGACACTAATTTGGAGCAATTCCACTTACCTTAACTCGGTAGTACGACGATCCGCCGACCGAATTTCACGAAAATAAATCTGTAGGAATGCTCCTTGCTGCTTAATACCTCGGTATCTTTAGTTAATTTAAGTTTGGACCACGTTTAATAGTGTAAACGGAAGGAATTTCATCAATTCACTTCGTGCCCTCTGTTTTCTGGTTTGTTCACTGGAAATTATATGAAATTAACATTAAAAACCAAAGTGAGGGCTTATATACTTGGGCCTGGACAGGGCCTCCGTGACACGCTGCCATCGCGGAGGCCCTCCCTCCATGGCACGTTGTCATCGCGGAGGGGCTCTACCCCGGCTCCTACCGTGATGGTTCGATGAGTCTCTTATCCGGTCTTTCCCCGGGCCTTTTCCTAGCATGTATGGCATTCAGAAACTCTTAACCAACATGCAAATAGGCCGTCAACATGTCGAGAATTTACGGGGTGTAACAACCTATATCCCTATGGTCGCAGGAGAAACATGACTACGGTTATGCCTATTCGTATTTCACAACGGGGTTGAAGCGTATATCCCTATCCTCAACAACAACTTCTATCCTCTCACCAATGAGTTTGAGATTCTTTGAGTTCCTATTCTGTATTTACCTTTAACCCTTTCAATTCCCTTTCCCAAGTTTAATCGAAAGCCAAAAGATTTACTTATAAGGTGATCAGTCTCATGAATAAGCAAATAAAATAAGTAAATACAAACAACCACAATGAAGAATTGAATCTAGATTAAATAAATCTTTCAAACATTCAACCATCCACCATGGCCAAAACCCTAGAATATAAGGTTTGCCACTCATAGACAAGTGGAAAAATGAATACATATTTATCATCATACAAATTAATGAGTAAAGAAGAGCAAAAACCTAGTGTAGCCTGGGGTCTTCCTTCCAAATAGCTTACATGCCTCCAAAGATGAACTACATAATGTAAAATGAAAGAAAGATAGAAAAATCTATCTAGAACTCCCTAGAGAACTCCCTAGATGATATATTTATAGTTGAACCTTGAAATAACGCTTCTGCCCTCCAAACTTGGCTTTAAAAATAAGCAATTTTGGCTCGGAGAAAGTGTGGTGCGCTGCCCCCACCATTTCACCATAAAATTAGTCAAATTTCTAGCAATTTCAGCTCTGAGATGGACCTAGTGTGCCGCCCCCATCATCTCTCGAGGGACTTAGCCTATTTTTCAACATTTTCATCACATCTAGTGCGCCACTCTCACTATCTCGCCAAAGTGTTAGTCAAATTCTTGCACTTTTGGACCCTTCTGGCATGAGGCCTCCTCCATCCCACCAAAATTTTGGTAATTTTCACTAAATCTAGGATGCTCTGGTGCTCCACGCCCACCATCTCGCCAAAGTGTCAAAATGATCATCCTTTGAAGTCAAGTAGCTGGAACGGGGAACCATCCATAGCACCAAAATTTAATGAATTTCGCCAAGGAGCTAAGGACCTGGCATGGGATGCCCACCATAGCCCCTGAACCTTCTTCTCAGCTTCTCCATTCTTAAACTTTGGTTCATCTTGGGTCCTTTTTGTTTAGTTTCCTGCTCAAAATACCTCAAAATATTTGTTAGCATACAAAACACACAAACATATGAATTTATGTATTTCATAAGGATTATGAACTCAAAGTAAGGAAAGAATGGTTTAAAAAAAGCCAAATGGGAATAGAAATATGCCCAACATCAAATCTTAAGCTGTCTAGAGGCACATGACCCGACCTTACCATGCTGCATCAACACACAACCAATACCAAGCCTAGAAGCATTACAATATACAATGAAGCCATCCATTCCCTCCAATAGGGTCAGCACTGGGGCTGAAGTGAGTCGAGTCTTTAACTTCTAAAACTCTTCTCACAAGTGTCAGACTAAAGAAATTTGACCTTCTTTTGAGTAAACATAGTCAACGGTGCTACAATGGATGAAAATCCCACTACAAACCTCCTATTGCAAACTGCTAAACCTAAAAAGCTCCTAAGATCAGTCAGACTAACATGTCTAGTCAAATTCTTCACCGCCTCTATCTTTTTAAAGTCTACCTGCATACCCTCACTAGATGCCACATGACCCAAGAATGCTACTGAGTTCAGCCAAAAGTCACACTTGCTGTATTTAACAAACAAACAATGATCCTTAAGAGTATGCAACACAATCCTCAACTGAGTGGCATGCTCCTCCTTACTCTGAGAGTATATAAGGATATCTTCTATGAAGACAATCACGAGCATATCAAAATACAACTTGAACACCCTGTTCATCAGGTCTATAAAAGTTGTAGGTTGTTAGTCGAAAAGACATAACAATGAACTCATATTGACCATACTGAGTACTGACGGTCGTCTTTGGAATGTCACTATCCCAAACTCTAAGCTGATGATAGACAGATTTGAGGTTTTCTTTGAAAAGCACTTAGCACCCTGAAGCTAGTAAATCCGGTCATCAATTATGGGTAGGGGATACTTATTATTGATTGTGACCTTGTTCAACTACTGATAATCAATGCATATCCTCAGGAATCCACCCTTCTGTCCAATAAAGTGAACTGGAGCACCCCATGGGAACTTACTAGGTCTGATGAAACCCTTATCTAAGAGATCTTTCAACTACTCTTTCAACTCCTTTAGCTCAGCTAGCCATCCAGTAAGAAGGAATGGATATGGGCTGTGTATAAGGGAGAAAATCAATATCATATTCAATCTCTCACTTGGGAGGGACTCCTGGTAGATCATCTGGAAACACCACTGGATACTCATATACAATAGGGACTGATTGAAGAGTCGGGGTCTCAGACATAACATCTTTAACCCGAACTAGGTGGTATACACAACCCATTGAAATCATCATTTTGTCCTTAAGGTATGAAACAAAGCGACCTATAGGCATAGCTGGACTACCCTTCCACTCTAGGACCAGTTCACCCGAAAACTTGAACTCCACCTACGGGTTCCACAATTGACTGAAGCATAATAAGCACGGAACCAATCCATACAAAAGATAACATCGAAATCACTCATATATAACTCTACTAAGTCAGCTTCAGTGACTTTATAAAGAATCATGACATAGCAATATCTGTATACCCATAGAGCTAAAACCAACTCCTCGATAGGAGTAGAGACTAAAAAGGGTTCTGATAGGATGTTAGGGTCTGACTCTGAAACTAAAAACAACATAAGGAGTCAAGAAGGATAATGTATCCCCTAGATATAACAATGAAAAAACATCAAGATGGAAAACTATCCATATACTAGTGACCACATGGGGTGAGCACTTATACTCCTGACGAGAAGAAAATGCATTGAACCTGCTATGGCACTATCTGCCTGTTGCACTAGAAGAGGTTCCCGATTAAGATGGGTGAGATGCTAGAGCTACTGAAGTGGTGGCTAGGGTATGACCTCTACCGTTGCCCTTTCAAGCTGAAGGATAATTTTTTCGCAAGTGATTGGGCTTCCCACACCCCAAGCAACCATTAGTGCCAACCAAACACTCTTTGGGGTTCCTTTGAACACACTTTTTATAAGATAGAAAAGTGTGCTCCCTTGTCATGCTCCTCTGACCCCTAGAGTCTGATGCCCTACCTCTCTAATCTCCTTGAGGTCCTGATGGGACGTTGGCTGATAAGGGAGCTGGGGAAGACAACCTCTAGTGGAACTGAGAGTGATGTCCACCACTAGATCTCTATTGGAAATGCCCATGGCTCCCTTTTCTATCCCTCTTGTCCTCTCTCTCCTTCTCCTTCAGCTGCTCTGCCTCTATCTTCTTATCATATATTATCAGTCGGGAGATATCTACATCATTAACCAGCATGGCGGTCTAGCACTCCTTGACCAATGAATTTGCCACCCCATTTACGAACTTGCTTATACGAGACGTCGGATTAGCAACCATCTACGGAGCATAGTTGGAAATTTGGTTAAAGTTCAGGGCATACTCATGAACAGTTATATCTTTTTTCTTCAAGTTGATGAACTTTGTTTCCTTTTCTTCCCTTAACTCTTGGGGGAAGAACCTACCCAAGAAAAGTCATAACAAACTCATCCCAGCCAATGGGAACTGCACCAACTCCTCGGCTCTCTTTCCACTATTTGAAATGACTATGAGCAACCCCCTTGAGTTGATAGGAGGCCAAGTCTGCACTGTCCTATCCTAGAACACCTATCACCAGGGTAATTTTCTGTACCTCCTCAAAAAACTCTTGTGGGTCCTCATCCACTTCCGACCCATCTAACTCAGATGGGTTAATCCTGAGGAAATTTCACACCCTAGCCTCTGCCGTATTCCATTTCCATTCACATGAGCCATAGCTTGTTGATTGACCTGGGTGGTTATGGCATTTGCTAACATCCTAAATGCCTCCCTAAACTCTACACGGGTAACCTACTCAGGTAAAGGATCAGCTAGAGCTGGTGGGGTTAGCTGATGCCCATCTCCATTGCCACTATCATGGCCATTCCCCTTGCTATTTCTTCTTTGATTTACTCGGCAGGGAGGCATATTTCAACAAATGCGTATAACACGGGTTAGAGGGATAGAGAGATGAGAGAGTTAATTCATCGCACGACATATATCGTGAAATAAGGAACGTTTCTTAAAACGTCTCGTAGCCTCTTCCCCATTAATATGACGTGCTTAACAGCCATGTAAAGTAATCTAGTTAACATGGCTTTCAGACACCCTAGGACACACCTAAACCGCTCTGATACCAGGTTTGTCATGACCTGAGCTGGGATCCAAGATCAAGACATATGAAGTAGAACCACGAATGAATCCAAGTTGACCCACGACACTCACAAAGCATGATGAAGAGCATAACTAGGCAGAATTAAAGCATGAACATGATATAAGTGAAAGTCTGCACAACATGTTAACATAAAGGTATATTCGAACCAACAGTGTTGAACCATCTATACAAAGCTGTCTAAAAAGCATCTAAACATCTGATGAGCTGATGGAACAACACCCCTAACTAGCTCGCTAAGATCTGTAACTAGAAGACATAAAAAATATATATATAATCAAAACTAACAACCTCATATCATGAGGACTCGCCAAAACTGGATAGAGCTGGATTGCATGGGAGAGAGCTAATGACAAAACTGAGACTGGTCGCTCAAACCTATATCATGAAACGATATAGCATAGAGTGTATGCTCAGTACTTTGAATTTACTAAGTATGTAGAGTAAGTAAAAAATGCTAGTAAAAATAGTATAAGAGAGGACATGAATGAAAAATCATATAAAATATGGGATCCTAATTGTAAACTGAACATGTGGGCTTAGAGCTTTCAAAATAGTAACATAAAGCTAAATATGACTGTTTTCATAAGTAAAACCTCATAAATCATGTTTTGAGCCCAATATACCATATCTCATAGTATCATAAGTCATGAACATAATAATATATAGAAACTAAGGAACAATGGGAGACTCATCATAACCAACAACCATCATGTATGAGCGCATGATGATCCCACGTCTTGCCCATGTAAAGGAGAGCCATCTTAAGCCTTGCCATGGCAAAGGATGATAAGGTGTTATACCATAGTGTGCCCTCGGGTGGGGGAAACACTTTCTTTAGAGGTCCCAATATAAATGTATAGATACGGTGGCGCGTAGTTTTTAGACCAGGGTCCTCAAAATCCCTGGCCTGCTCGGTACTAGACACTACTCCCAAAACATGTATATAGCTCATAATTATATTCTCAAACCAGAGCTTAAACCTATTTCTTAGAAGTCTTGACTCCAAACATTTTTGTAAAACTAATCTTGAAAGCCTTGGCTAAAATCATTGTAGAACATACTTGACTTTACGTGGGATTGCCCAAATCATGAAATCATACATACTTGAAATAAGATTCATAATTCAAAATCATAGAATCATAATTTAAGAATTCATAAACATTCATGCATACTTTAATAATTCAATATAATTGAAATTATGGGCTCATAAGCTTGAAATTAATAAATCATGCATAATAAGGCATAATTATCATAAACTTGAAATCATCAATCCATGAGGAATTTGAGAGTAAAAGCTTCCCTAAAACTATATTCATCAATTGGAACATGAGAGAATCAAACCCATAGAGATAGCAAGGATAATTGCATGGAATTTGGGTTAAACCCTAGAATTTCAACCTGACATGCTTTGAGACTTGAAATTAATAGTATAGGGATCAAACTGGGAATGAGGATGGAAGAATTTCCTGAATTCATAACCCTACATACTTGGGCTAGATGAGATTCTTTCTAGGGTTTGATGCCAAAGAGCAATTGGAGAAGAATAATTTGAGAAATCCTTTCTTTCGTGAAAGATTGATCTTTTCCCAACCTTGGTGTGTGAGAGGAGTGAGGGATATGCTAAATAAGATCCATAAAACAACATCACTGAAGGATTAGAAGACTCAGAATTTACAAAACTGACCCTGGAAATGGACTACACTAAACCATAGAACACTTCGACAGTGGCCGTTATAATCGGTCACTTATTCGGCAGTCTGTCACCCTTTCCGTCAACCTTAACCAGAAAAGGGTCCTAACTAGCCTTACCGATGGTAGAAGTGAAAAACCATCACTCTCTCAATGGTTTGTTAGGTCCTCCATCACTTAGGGGAGAGGCCTGACCATGACACAACAGGTGACAGTCTATCTCTTGGCTGACGATCGTCGACCTTGTCATCAGAGCCGCGATGCAGCAGGCAATGGTCCGTCGCCTACTTAACAGACCGTCGGTCCCATTATCACACCTTCACCAGACCTAGAACTTCAGTTCTTTTTCCTTCAAGGATCCATTTTGAGACTCCAGGCGTTACACCCTAATAGCCACGAGTCCAATCCATCAGTCATGGATTAATTGTACTACTCATGGTATGATCTGTGGGAACTAACAGTCCTAAATTTTGAACGGTTTCTCCATGGATATTTTCATAACTTCCTTTGTTTTAATCGAATACTATGTCATTTTGGGGTCTACTTAGGGGAAAGTTAAAGGTTCTTAGTCGATTAAACCGCCCATTCCTCACATAACATCAGATTAGTCAAAGAACAGTATGCTCCTAGACTCCCAAGAAAAAGCTAGGGTTCTTCTCCAAATCCTTGGTTCTCTCTAGTAATCAGCAAGAATCCATCAGTTCAGGTGTATGGGATTATTATTAAGAAATTCCTTTCCCCCTTATGCCCAAACTCAAGTCCCAATATATGTTTTCAATTATAATTATTGGAACTCATGATTTTTAAGGCTAAAATTTGTTTATGCAAAAACTATAAATTTTTATATATTATATATCCGTCATGATTTCCACATATATTTTATAGTTATGTATGGGTTAAATTCTTTGAAAAATCTTCATTTGTCTCTATAGTCATAACTTAGAATGATTTACTCTAACATTCCGAAAGCCCCTACGACCAGACCCTAGAGTTTAAGTAGAAACCAAGTGGACAATTACCTTTTCTCACAGAACAAGACCATACCACGAGTCATGGTTAGAAGGAATGACTTGTGGTCACGAGTCATTTTTACCTTAGGCAGCTAAGGGCCCATATATAATTAGCCAGAAGATGACTCATTGGACTAGACCAAGACACGTCCTGAAGAATCGTGGATGCCTTCAAAGAGTGTTCAAATCTGTTATAGTGATCACGAGTGCACACCACAATCCGTGGTGTCAAAGGACGGATCATCCTGCCTAGTCGTGGTGTAAGGTTCAGAAACTGGTCAAGTTGGATTTAGTGACCACGAGTTGATTCCACGAGTCATGGTGAGATATAACAACTCATTGCACGACTTGTTGGCACTGGACGATAATTTTTCAATATGTCTTTTCAGGGGTATTTTTGTAACTTCTTAAGCTCTCAACTCTTAAACCAGGTCATTTTAGGTTCTTTTAAAGGAAAATTAAGGGGGTACTTAGACAGATAACCCCTTATTCCTCTCCTAACGTCAAAGAACTATAAGAATCAGTATGCTCTCATGAAAAACTAGGGTTTTCTTCTCAATCTCTTAGGTCCTCAAGCAGTAGGAAGAAAAATTTTCATTCTAGGTATGTGGGATTACTAATAAGGGTTTCTTTTCACCCTTATTGCCAAACCACAAGTTTCTTTTCACTAGGGTTATAGGTTGCGCTCCATGATTCTCACTTGGAGTATATTGGTTGTGAGAATCTCCCACTTTCATAGTCACATTCATGAGTTTTACTATGCATATTCCATACAGTATTTAGAAATGACCCGTAGTTTCAGCACAAAAACTTATATTATGATTTCACACATGTTCTGTTCCATATCTATGATTTGAACTGTCATGCCCTACCTTGGGGGGCATGACTAGTTCCTAGTGCCATACTGGGACCTGGGCTAACCTAACTAAGCATAGGCACCTCTGGTGCCTCCCAGTAACTTAAAATCAAGAAAACAATGAGCTATATTTCGGCTGTAAACACAGCCTCGGGCCAACAAGGCCACACAACACCTATAAAGGAAAATAGATAACCCAACTACAAGGCGATAATAAGGGATCCTATGTGGGCCAACAAGACCACCCCATGCTATTTAGTGATAATAAAATGAAAACAAGTGATCATATTCACACAAACACTAACAAGGCTACTAACTGACTAACTGAACTAAGCCCCACACGGCCAACACACAAAAATATAACATACATAGGCCCCACATGGCCAACACGCAACTAATAACTGAGAAACTATAGCCTAAAAGCCTCTAAGAGTGGAATAATAGTCGGGACAGGGCCCCGACCTTCCAAAAATCTATACAACAAAAGAACAAACCTTCTCTAACTATCAACTCCGAAGGAAAGGAGCTGACTGGACTGCTGACTCTGGCTGGTAGCTAGGAAGGTCCTGACCCAAATCTATCCATACCTGTAGGCAAATAATGTAGCGCTCCAATGATTGGCCTCAGTATAATATGTACAGAACATGTAAGGCAGTACTGAAAACTAAATAAAGCCAATGGAAGGATTGAAAGTAATCAAACAGGAGGATAAGAATTTAACTTGCATAGCCTCATAATCTGGAATATACCTATCAAATATAAATACAAACAAGAACATAAATAGCCCCCATAAGCCTAGAAGGTACAACCAACACAAAATAACCTTCCTGGGCCCCATAAGCCCCGAAAAGTACAAGCAACACACACTCCTCTTATCAGAACTATTATAGGTTTGTAGGCATGTTGTATTTAGGTATACTCGATCTATTAAGTTGTATTTGATCCTGGTAGGTTCTTGTAACTAGGTTTGAGCCGTCTGGGCACCTATAGTTGTGTTTGAGCTATCTGGGCTCCTGTAGCTATACCTGAGCCATCTGGGCTCTTGTAATTGTATCTGAGCCATTTGGGCTCCTGTAACTATATTTGAGCCATCTGGGATCCTGTAACTATATCTGAGTAGGATTATGTACCGAGTCGCCAAACCATGCCTTACACTGCCTAGTTTAGCAAGATATACTAACAGGCACCCTCAGGCCTCTGTGTCCTCAAGGTGCTAGCAAGACGCTTGCTAATCCTTCTAATCGATACAAAACTAAATAAGAAACTCCTTCTTCGCCTATGGAGATAGCCAAAACAAGATATAAACCTTTCCACGATAGCTAACCACACACTAATAGGAACAGGCTACTACAAGGTATTGACTGTATCAACTAAACAACAGGAGAAACTTGCTGAATGGAATTATCCATAACATACCTCAAATATCGATTCTCATTTATTCGATTAGTTCCAACCTGCAACTTGAAAATTCCACCCAATGGCAGCTTCTATGCTGAGAAAATAAGGCTATTTTCAATACTAAGACTCGACAAACAATGATATCTTTCGATAATAATAACTATAATTCAACTCTAATTTATTTGGCTGATAACTGATAAATTCTCGAGACTCTAGAAGGGGGAAATGCTTACCTATTACCTGTAGCCACTTAGAACTCAATTTTAAGTAATTTCGATAACCTTTACGTGGCGGGGTTCTGGTACACTAAGAGAATTTTCAAGAAATAACATTGCAGAGACGTTCCTCGTAGGCCTAGAAATCAATAAGGTTAAATTGTGTATGGATGTGGTTTGGTGGTATAATTTGACGAAAATTAGATAAAACTCATGTTTGTTCTCTTTTCTTGTTTGAGGGAAATAATATGACCGATTCAATGTAATTAAGAAGGGATTTATGTATAAGTAGGGCAGTGGCAGTGGGCAGCGTGCCACCCATCATGCTAGGCTGGAGGTGCGGCACACCGTCCATGGCATCGGCTGGCAGTCGCGGCATGGCGCCGTGTGTGCCTGGCCTCTGGCCTCGGCCTCCTGCCCGCTCAACACCGTGATCTTATATTCATCCTCCAGGCCTTTTTCCGCATGCTTCATACTCCAAAACTATCAACATACGTATGCACGTGTATATTAAATGATAGAAACTTATGGGGTGTAACATCATCCCCCCCTTAGGAACATTCATCCTCGAATGTAATCTTTAGATTTAAAAGACTCAACTCCTTTAGCTATTGCTATAAAAATATCGATAGAGTCTCCTATGTAATATGGACTATCCGGAAACCTAAAACACAGAAAACCCCAACATAGGCATCTCACAGGAGCTATAAACAACTACTCCACAACATAGAAGTGAATGACCAAATGGTACTAGTAATATAGATAATAGAGTAACATCTGAATAAAAATCTCACCTCAGTTGTATGATCAAGGTCAGGTCTGAAACAAGTGAGGATTTCTAGACCTCATGTCATCCTCAGCATCCCAAGTCATTTCCTCTATATTTCTATTTCTCCATAAGATTTTAATGGAGGCTACATCTTTAGTTCTCAGTCTACGAACCTTTCTATCTAGTATAGAAACTGGAGTATCTTCATAGGACAACTCTTAAGTAACTTGAACATACTCGACTAGAACAACTCGAGACGAGTCTCCTATACATTTTCGTAACATTTATATGTGGAAGACTGGATGAACAGATTCTAGCCCTGCAGGCAATTCTAACTCATATGCCACTCAGCCTATCCTCCGAAGGATTTGATATGGATCAATGAACCTAGTGCTAAGCTCGCCCTTCTTTTCAAATCTCATCACGCCCTTCATAGGAGAAACCTTAAGAAACACCCAATCATCTATATTAAATTCCAAGTCTCTATGTCGGACATCGGAATAGGACTTCTGACGACTCTGGGTTGTCAGCAAGAATTCTCTAATAAGTTTCACTTTTTCTTCTTATTTATGGATCATATCAGGTCCGACTAATCCTGGCTCCCCTACTTCAAACCATCCTTTGAGGGACCTACATTTCTGCCCATATAAAGCTTCATAAGAGGCCATCTGAATAGCAAAATGATAACTGTTATTGTATGCAAACTCGATAAGGGGTAGATGCTCGTCCCAACTTCCTCTAAAGTCTACGATAATGCAAGGAGCATATCCTCGAGTGTTTGAATGGTGCGCTCCGCTTGATCATTTTCCTGGGGATGGGAAATTTTACTCAAATAAACCTGCATCCCCAAACCTTCTTGAAATGACTACCAAAACCTAGCTGTGAATTGTGCCCCTCTATTAGAATTAATGGATGTTGGAACACCATGTAGTCAGACTATCTCCTTGATATACAACTAAACATAGTCTTTGGCTGAAAATGTAGTCCTAATTGGCAAGAAATAGGCTGACTTCATAAATCTATCGACAATGACCCAAATAGAGTCAAATTTTCACCTAGTATGAGGTAGTCCTGTCACAAAATCTGTATTAACTGCCTCCATTTCCATATGGGTACAGTTATCTCTTGAGTTAGTCTGCTAGGTTTCTGGTGTTCAGCTTTTATCTTCTGGCAATTAGGACACTGTGCCACAAACTCAACTATATTTTTCTTCATTCCAGGCCACCAGTATATCTCTTTTATATCATGGTACATCTTTGTTGAACCTGGATGAAGGGAGTAACGGGAGTAATGTACCTCTTCCATGATCTGCTGGCAAAGCCCTGCTATGTTTGGGACGTAGAGTCGACCTCCAGATCTCAACACCAAATCTTCTGTTAACTCAAAGGCTGATATTTCATCCTGTTGAACCTTTTCATTAAGTTGTACTAGACTGGAGTCCTCGTACTGCCGCTCCTTTACCTCCACCACCAGAGATGATGCTATTGTATTTTGAATTACAACCCCGTTATCCTCTGAATCTACTACCCAGACTGCTAGATTTGCTAACCGATGTAGCTCTCGAGCCATTTCTTGTTGTTCGAGCCTCAAATATGCTAAACTACCCATGGATCTACAGCTAAGGGCATCGACTTACAATATTAGCCTTCCCTGGGTGATATAGGTTCTTCACGTCGTAGTCTTTCAACAATTCTAGCCAACGATGCTGACGTAAATTCAACTCTTTCTGCGTGAAGATGTACTGGAGGCTTTGATGATCAGTAAAAATATCTACGTGAACTCCATACAAATAATGCCTCCATATTTTTAAGGCATGAACCGCTACAACTAATTCTGAATCATAGGTAGGTAGTTCTTTTCATGTTTCCTTAGTTGCCTCGAAACATTAGCAATCACCTTTTCGTGTTGTATCAAGACACACCCCAACCCAATGCCTGAAGTGTCATAATATACAGTATAACCCTCTGAACCCTCCGATAAGGGAAATACTGGTGCAGACGTCAACCTATTTTTTAGCTCCTAAAAACTCTGCTCACAAGCCTCGGTCCAGTGGAATTTGGCCGCTTTCTAAGTTAATCTGGTCAATGGCACTGATAAGGTAGAAAAATCTTCCATAAAAATTCTGTAATGCCGGGCTAACCCCAGGTAGCTACGAACCTCCATTTGAGTTGTAGGTCTAGGTCATGTCTTAACTGCCTCGATTTTTTGTGAGTCAACCTGGATGCCGACATCTGACACAATATGGCATAAGAAGGCTAAGGAATTCAACCAGAACTCACATTTTGAGAACTTTGTATGTAACTGGAGGTCTTTGAGGATCTTAAGTACTGTTTGCAAGTGATTTATGTGTTCAGTCTCTAAGCGGGAATATACCAGAATATCAAAAAAGAACACTATCATAAACAGATCTAAATATGGCTTGAAGATAATGTTCATCAGATCAATGAACACTGCTGGTGCATTTGTCAACCCGAAAGACATAACTAGGAATTCAAAATTACCATACCTGGTCTTGAAAGCTGTTTTCGGATTATCTTTTTCCCCAACTTGCACCCGATGGAACCCGGACATTAAATCAATCTTGGAGAAATATTTCGCCCTTTGCAGTTGATCAAACAAATCATCTATCCTTGGAAGAGGATATTTGTTCTTAATAGTA
>JACEIK010000497.1:298322-323131 GCA_018107945.1 Datura stramonium | reverse complement strand
CCAGGCACCAGATGTGCTTAGACTCGGGGGTCTAGCAGTTCAGGTCCTAGTAGGGCACCGGGTGCCAGTCATACCCCCCAAGGCGGGGCGTGACACTAAGCTTCTCAGCCTATTGACCACCTCTTGCTAGAGTTTTATCAAAACTCTATCCACAACTTAGCTCAACTCGATTTGATTTGTATTAGAAATTGCACTATTCCTAGCTATTAGTTGCCAATAAGGAATGAGAAAGCAATTTAAGCTATTTCTAGCCTAATTTCACAATCTCTTATCTATACCCGCTACTATATTCTCTTCCAATACTTAATTATTATCTTTCAAGCAATAATCAAGAAAGACAAAATAGACCTATATCATAATCAATATATCTTCATTAATATATTGAAGAGAATCTAATAGATTTACACTTAATTAAACAATATGAAGATGAATATAGCAATACCCATCTATATTATATAAGAATCCAAGAGCAATTTATCAAAATCCCAATCAAATTAACAAATCCACCTTGAATATACTTCTAACTAGAAAATTAGTAAAGCATATGTAAAGATAGAGAGAACATACCAAGAGGATTCCCCTCACATTCCTTCACAAATTTTCTTCAAAAGCTCTTACAACAAAGGTTGAATTTTCCCAAAATGGGTTAAAGAAAAAGAAGAAGAAAAGTATTTCCTAACTCTACAAATCTATGGAGAAAAGGTTCTACTAAATATTCTATGAAGAAGATGAATTCTAGATGATTGAATTGATTAATGAATGAATTCAATGAAAGCTCTCTAAATATCTTTACTTTCTTGTGTACAACCTTCCAAAAGTGCCCTTGGAGGCTTATAGGAGCTTTGGGAACCTTTTTGAATGTTTTTTCCCTTCTACCAGCAAAATAGGGTCACTTGCCCTTCAAACTGCGGACAGTCAGTGCAAAACTACGAACAGCCGGTACCAACCTACGAATAGCCGGTGCCCACCTGCGAACAGCCAATGCCAACCTGCGAATAGCCGGTGCCCACCTGCGAACAGCCGACGCCTACCTACGAATAACCGGTGCCAACCTGTGAATAGCCCGTGTCAACCTTTGAACCTCCGGCAACTAGCAGGTGCCAACTCGCAAAGAGCGAGTTGGTTAGCCAATCTGGGCAGTAACTTCAGCGTTTCACTCGCGTTTCGCCCTTTTGGATCCGTATTTAGCCGATTAAAAGCATGTCTTTCACCTCTTTTTGAGATCAAATATTCCATTATCTTTAGCTCCTCTCCTTCATATTCTGACTCATCAAATTTCTTCTCATATTCCATGTGTTTTGCTCGATTTCATGCTTTCTTTACTCACATGAGGTACCTATAAAGAATTCAAGAGAAAGGGCATAAAATCCACATAAATGACTCGAAAACTAAGCAAAAACTCATGATTAGGAGCCTAATGAGTTGGTAAATTTCCAACTCATCAAACCCCCAAACTTGAACCATCTCTTGTTCTCAAGTAATGCAATTCTTTACAGTTGAGCAAATTAACCACATGCTATACATGTGTTTTTTCATTAAGGTCCAATATAGATATTCATGCACACGAGGACATTTCTAAAGCTTAGGGCACTCTAGTAGTTTTACACCAAATCATTAATCCGCAAGACAACCCTAAACATTATACACCAACTCAAGAAAAATAGAAAAGACTCAAACCATGCTGCGCAAGCTTCAATAGGTAACCACAATCATTAAACATATCTTGCATGCATTTATTTCATTCAAACAAGGGGCATAGTTCCTCAAAACAAGTTCATATAGCATCTCAAGTCATTGACAATTCACAGTCAAAGCATGTCTTAAAGTTCGCTACCCTCTTTCCTTAATCATACCTGTCTTTGAAAACAATTTTAAGCACGTACTCCAAGGAAGTGATGCCCCTCACAAGAAGAGAGAACCCCACACACATTTGTTTTCTTTTAGTATTTCACACAATGGGATTATAAGATAAGACAAATGCGCTCACTCTCACAAAGAAATTAAAGTGCATATAAATTGATCCATAGGCTTGCCCTTCTTGTATATCGCCACTAATATAGTGTTGCTACACTCAAAATCAATTAGGACTTGCGTGTCATAAAGAAGGCTGGGCGTAAGGATAAGACAAATATTCAGCTTTAGTGACTAGAACCTCCCTAATGCCTTTTGTGAATATTTTTAACATCCCCTCAACTATTTTCAATCACTCCACCTTATTTCTCCTATTTCATCATCTTTGGCTTTTGTGTAACACAAGCCACCCTTATAACACCCATTAATTTCACATTTAGCCTTTTCTATGAAAGAGATAGCACCTTTTTACTGTTCTTTCTCTTTTAATGATTCGAGGTCTTTCAACCCATCAATTCATTAATTTCATCACAATTCTGGTGCTACCTAACATTGAAGCTCTCATTTTCCCCATACTCTTGCAAACCCCCAAACATAGGCTTTTTCCTCATCTCACATTCATTTCCTTATTGCTCCCTATTTCATGGGCTTCAAGCCCAATTTTTTCGTTATTTAATCACTAGAAATTAGGGAGGATGGGTGCCAAGAGAAGGATTAAAAATGGTTTTTAGGCTTATAATGCGGTTTCCAAAGAAAGGGTCCAAGGCTCAAACGTTGGCTATCAAAGATTAATGTTCAAGGAGGTCATTTAGGTGAAGTGACTAACAAAAGAGGTCCTAAGATCATGTTCTAATTGCAGCCACGTCTATCATTTCGCCTTGAATCACACTTAGGGAAAGTTCTAGATAACCATGCACACACAAGAATTAAGCCAAAAACCTCACCACACAAGGCATCACAATCCAAGGAGTTCAAACACTTCCTTTGTCACATTAAGAGGATGAATTTTAATGATCTAGTTACGAATCAACAAGTCAAGCAAGGAATATATAATTCATGATAAGAGCATGCTCATTTTCACATTTAGATACCCCTCTTTTCTTTTCAAAATTCATGCACAATGCCAAAGAATAAATGTTGGTGGTACCTCATCAAACACGTGCACAAAAGACTTTATAAGACTCTAGACTTGACATTTTCTCTTAAGAAAGTCGCCTCTCAATTTATCATCGGGAAGTGACAATCCGGTTCGACAATATAAAGAAAAGACAAAGAAATCACTCCTTTGGATAGAACTATAGTATAAAGAAAACCATTTGAGTTTATTCAAAGACTACTACCTAAAAAAGCGATATTACTAACAAGTAATGACGATTTACCCTTAAGATTGACGTCACCCAATCTATCCTAGGGCTATATCGTGCATAACTTAACAAGTGGGCTACTCAAACTTCACCCCTAACACAAATAAAGCATTATCCTCAATGCACATGGTAAAACAAAGTAAAAAAGGAATAGGTGAAAGAACTCCCTAAGCCTTTTGCTTTACATCTGTATTTCACGCATTGGACTTGTGCTTCGCTGGTTTAGCACCGGTTGCTCAATTTGAATTTGGATTTCTCACCTTGATCACATTTCATACTTGTTTCATCCCCCCCAAGAAGCGCCTTAGTTGACGTCATGGCTTGACGACTTCACTTTACCACTTTTCTCTCCATTTTGAGCATTTGAATCACACCCCTAGCTTCTTATCCATACTTCTACTCCGCGTGAGGGGTGGTAGTGTAAGCATCAAGGGACCAAGAAATGGATATTTCATCTTGTGTTTCTTGGCCTTAAAGGAAGGAGGTGCTTTGTCCTTGTTGGCATGGCATACTCTAAGATGAAGCCACCTTGATCTGCCTCCTCAACTTCCTCCATTGAGGGAGGTCTAAGTCTCTCCCCTTTCAAGCATGCTTATTGCTTGACATCCTCCTATTCAAGTGAACTAGAGTCCTTGAGCATGATTTTTTGGATGACATTTGGAGACTCTAGTGTCACTTTGTCAGCATTTTTAAAATATTGGTCGGTTGGCACACCTCTATGACTTCTTCAACACTCACCTGTACTCCTTCTTCATCATCATTTTGAGCTTCCTCCCATGAGTCAAGTTGAACAATGCCCCATTGTTCACTTCTTTTTGTTATGCTCCTCAATCGTTACTCCGCTTTTTCTTTTTGAGATTTACCGCTCTCTTCTTAAGGAGTTGATAATTCCATAGGCATGGAGGGGTTAACATTCTTTTCTGCATTAGACTCCCGCTCTGAAAAGGCTTGGAGCATGGCTTCTATGCACCCACATGTATTTCTCCTTCCTTCACTTTCCATGGCTTCATTCTTTTCAAGCTAAGGGGCACAACTTCTATCATAGTCACTATACCAAGAAGTGACCACATTTGGACATTCATCCCAATGATTCTCATGACTACCACATAATGTGCATCTATACCCATCATAGGAAGGAGAAAGTGCACTCATCTCCCCTCTAGGGGCATATTTGCAATCTTGCCAATAGTGTGGTCCTCCACAATAGGGACAAGGGTCATCATAATAAGGGTTGCCACCAACAAACCTCCTTTCATTTCATGATTCCATCATTCAACCACAAACAAAAAAAAAAAAAATAATAAAAGCAAAACAAAATGTAAAACAAAAATGCAAAACTAGTTCAAATCAATAAATAACTAATGCCTTATCACAACTAAATTCCCCAGCAACGGCGCCGTTTTCTCATCCAAAATACACTCCTCTTTGACGAAATAGCGTAAATGTCCATTGTATCAAAACAAATATTCCCGACGGATGTCGAGGTCGAATCTCAAAACAATTGAGACGATAATTCAAGAGTGATGAACTAATTCAAACTAGAGAACATAATTGTTCAACATTTGAAGAGTAAAATTGGGGGGAAATTAAAAGAGAAAATAACTATCTAATTCGAAACAAAGACTATTTAGGGGGAATTCCAATTGAAGCAATCCCAAGTGAGAGGCTAGGGGCATTCTATAGATGGGATCACAATTAAATCGGGAATTAACTAGCCTTAGATTCTATCACAAGTTCAACAAGGGTAAATAATCTCGGAAAGTGAGTAATCTCAGCTTCTATGCGAATTGACTACCTCTTGCTAGAGTTTTATCAAAACTCTAGCCACAACTTAGCTCAACCCGATTTGATTTGGATTAGCAACTGCACTATTCCTAGCAATTAGTTTCAACTAAGGAATGAGAAAGTAATCTCAGCTATTTCTAGCCTAATTTCACAATTTCTTATCAATATCCACTACTATATTCTCTTCCAATACTTAATTATTTTCTCTCAAGCAATAATCAAGCAAAAATAAATAGACCCATATCATAATCAATGGATCTTCATTCATAGATTGAAGAGAATCTAATAGATTTATACTTAATTGAACAATATAAAGATGAATCTAGCAATACCCATCTATAATTCAGTAAGAATCCAAGAGAAATTTATAAAAATCCTAATCACATTAACAAGCCACAATAAATATACTTCTAACTAGAAAATTAGTAAAGCATATTTAAAGATAGAGAGAAACTACCAGGAGGATTCCCCTCACATTCATTGCATTAGCTTCACAAATTTTCTTCACAAGCTCTTACAACAATGGTGGAATTCCCGCAAAATGGGTTAAAGAAAAATAAGAAGAAAAGTTCTACCTAACCCTACAAATATATGGAGAAAAGGTTCTACTAAAATTCTATGAAGAAGATGAATTCTAGATGATTGAAGTGATTAATGAATGAATTCAATGAAAGCTATATAAATATCTGTACTTTCTTGTGTACATCCTTCCAAAAGTTCTCGTGGAGGCTTCTACGAGCTTTGGGAACCTTTCTGGACGTATTTTCCCTTATATTAGCAAAACGGGTCACTTTCCCTTCGAACTACGAATAGCCGGTGCCAAACTGCGAACATCCGGTGCCAACCTGCGAACAGCCGGTGCCAACCTGTGAACGGCCGTTGCCGACCTGCGAACAGCCGGTGCGAACCTGCGATCAGCCAGTGCCACCCTGCGAACATCTGATGCCTACCTGGAATAGCCGGTTCCAACCTGTGAATAGCTGGTGCAACCTGTGAACCACCGGCGAATAGCCGGTGTCAACTCGCGAAGTGCAAGTTGGTTTGTCGGTCTGGGCAGTAACTTTGACGTTTCACCCATGTTTCTCCCTTCTGGATCCGCATTTAGCCGATTCAAAGCATGTCCTTCGCCTCTTTTGAGCTGAAATCTTCCATTATCTTTGGCTCCTCTCCTTCATATTCTAATTCATCAAATTTCTTCTAAAATTCCATGTGTTTTGCTCGATTTCATGCTTTCTTTACTCACA
This sequence comes from Datura stramonium, assembly GCA_018107945.1. Taxonomy (NCBI): domain Eukaryota; kingdom Viridiplantae; phylum Streptophyta; class Magnoliopsida; order Solanales; family Solanaceae; genus Datura; species Datura stramonium. Next base: position 316,887 of record JACEIK010000497.1, on the reverse strand, counting down.
TGAGGTACCTACAAAGAATTCAAGAGAAAGGGCATAAAATCCATATAAATGACTTGAAAACTAAGCAAAAACTCATAATTAGGAGCCTAATGAGTTGTTAAATTTCCACTCATCAGTGTCCCTGATTGGGGTAGATCGTGGTTTATATACTTCTCGCCATGAACGACTAAGAGTTTGTTAGATGTACGAACTGCTTACGGAGCTATACACTACTTACGAAGCTATGATGTTGTATCACTTACGGATCAATGTAGTGTCTGTAAGGACTAAAGAGAAGCCTATGAGGCCATATTGAAGTCCATTCTCTAATGGCCTTCTTCTATGCCACAGTGGCATTACAGACTGTTCTTAGGGCCTTGTGTGCTCGAGGTGCAGTTAAAGGGGACGAAAAGGCCCGAACATAGTTACAGGAGTCCATAAGGCTCTGGTATAGTTTCAAGAGACCAGGTATGTTCAGTTATAGTTATTTACAGGGGCTCTGGGTATTAATAGGGGTATATAGACTCATTGGCACCTGTCAGGGCTTATGGGGATCCAGGTAGGTTATCTCTGTGATGATTGTACCTTCTAGGTTTATGGGGGCCAGGTTAGGTTCCTGTTTGTACACTTTCTTGCTAGATATATCTTATAAATATATAATCATACAACTTACGCTCTTATTTGTATAGTTTTCTATTAGATGCAGGCTATGGTTATAAAAGCATACAGGTTAACTTTTGCTCCTCTTTGCTGATTACTTGCAGTTATTTTTCAGCTTCTATTCAGTTATTATTATTGTCTTACATACTCGGTACATATTGTACTGATGCCCATACATGGGGTGCTGCATACTTGCCTACAGGTTTAGACAGACAGGTTTTAGGACCTCCTTTAACAGCTATTCAGAGTCAGCAGATTGATCAACTCCTTTCATTCGGAGTGTCCAGATAGTTGAGGTTTGCCTCTCTTTTGTTATTTAATTTTTGGGTAGGTCGGGGCCCTGTCCTGGCAAATATTTATCACTCTTAGAGGTTTTCATACCACAGTCTTTAGTTCCTAGTTAGTTGTGCATTGTTGGTCGCGTGGGGCCTATATATATGCTATTCTTTGTGTGTTGGTCGTGTGGGGCCTAGATTAGCTATCCGTTAGCAGACTTGTCGGCTATATTACATATATAACTATCTGCTTTCCTTTCTCGATGACTTACTGATCTTGGGCATAATTACATGCCCAAGTTCTATCTTAGAGCGTAATTTAGTCGAGTTTGTCTAATTATACACTTATATTCTTATGTGATTTTGTGTAAATTTGGGTATGCACTAACCAACATGATTAGTCCTTGTTTTGTAGGTGTAAAATACATATGAGGGACTAAAAAATGATGGGTGAAGTGAAGGAATGGAGTTGGGAGTGAATTGCAAAAGATGGCAATAAAACATGTCATGGATACGCCAGGCAGCGTGCCACGTTGTACGTGTGCCGCGCCAAGTGCCGTGCCACGCCAAGGCCATGCGCGCGAGATGCTTCCCACCAAGGCACCTATGCGCCAGCATCCGTGCCACGCCAGGCACTGCTGCACGCTGCAGGCCGTGTCACACTGGCAATCGCGCGAGAGGATCTCCGTGCCACGCCGTGGGTCACGCAGGCACTTCGCGCAAGACCTGCTGAGGATGAAATTTCCAGTGGGCTTCCGCGTTACCTCCATGGCACGGAGGCAAATTGGCGCGTTCACCTCCATGCCATGAAGCCATTCCATGACAAGCCCAAAATTGTAAATTTCCTATTTACTATAAATTAAACCCTTAGCTTCTAAAATCATTTGTCACGAAATATTTTCTGGAAACCGTAGAGGAGCGAAGGGAGAAGTTAAGAAATCACCTAGGGTTCAATAATTTCACATTCTCTTTTACCTATTCTTGTAAGTACTCTACCTTAACGATGTTTTTAAGTTATTGTACAAACATGAGTGGCTAAAACCCTTCCCTAGGGTTGAGTCCACGTGATATGGTTGTAGTGGATGAATTCGTTTTGGTTTGAGCTATTAATTGTTATTTTTTCTTACATTCTTTATTATGATTGTTTTTATGCTTGATCATCATGAAAACATACATGTTAAGCTAGGTAAAAGCTTGAAAGAGTAACCCTAGGCAAGAACATAGGGATGTAGGGAGGAAGTTCTTATCTTTCGATATGATTCGCAATTAGGATAAATAATATACCTAAATTTCCTTGCTTGGTTGATAAAATGGGATGATAGAAAGACACCGGCTTAGAATTGTCACTCCACCACTCGTAGAAGTAGTTGTGAAGCTAAGTTAGGTTAAATGATTAGAGGTACGTAAGTCCCTAATCAAGAGCAGAAACCCCGTAAACCACATCCATGTAGTTGAATTGCCCACGAACTAGGATGTCACATCCCCGCTCAACGATGTAGTTGTGAGGCTATTTTATCGTGTTTAGAGGCTCGAGAGACCATGAACATCGCATTTCCGACTATGTGAGACAACAATTGATAATTTCATACGTGAACCACTACAAAGTGTAGCATTGCATGATTATCCCGCCTTAGCTCTACTTTCTTATTATATTGTTTCCAGATTGTTTTGTGACCATCCCTAGATTTAATTATAATTTCCCGAAAACGTCTATCATCAATACTTGTGAATGTTAATCTTACACTTGAACTTGAATATTCATTGAATTAAGTCTAGTCCCTATGGGTTCAATATCTAGCTTTTAAAAAGGGCCACTGTATTACTTGTACGACCGTGTACGCTTGCGTGTGCGCTGGGTGCGAACACTTAGATAGAATGGTGGTCTTGTCGGTCCGCATATGATCCTTTTATTATTGTGATTGCTGGGTTAGTTGTATTATGCAGGTTGTGTGTTGCGTCCTACTCAGGATGAGGTTGTGTTTACAGCTGAGATATAGCCATTTGTTTTCTTTCTATGTGTCGCTGGCATGCACCAGAAGTGTATGTGTCCAGCCAGGTTAGCTCAGAGTCCAGTTTGGCATTTGGTGCCAGTTATGCCTCCCAAGGTGGGGCGTGACAAATCCCTAGAAGATTTTGAATATGGGAATTTGGGGAATTAGGTGATCATAGATTTGATAAGGGACATGCATTCAAAATCATAAGAACACAACTTGAATCTTGAGGGGACTTATTTCATGGAAGAACAGGAAGGAATTTATCCATAATAAGCTTGATCCTAAAATTTCGAAAATTTAGGCATGGGAGATAAGAATCATGATTCAATTTTAAAAGGGAATGAGGGGGGAAGTATTTTCCCCATTCATAACCCTATATACCTGGTTGATGATCCCTTGACTTGTCTTGAAGATCCAAGAGGAATTTAGAAGTTGGAGGTCATGAACCCTATCTCCTTCTTGAAAGAAAATCTAATCTACAGATGTTTGAAGAGAGTGAGGGTTTAGGCTATGTTAAACCCTTTAATCTGACCTAAAGAAAGACCAAAAATAATATTATTTAAGAGTTAGAAGCCTAGGAGTTTACTAAAATTCCCCCAAACTATCAAATTAAAACCTTCAACTGGCAAGTTACTACGATAAACAGTACGGGTTGTGGTTTGATTGTATCACCCGTACTGAGATTCATACAATGCATGGTGCAGCTTCACTAAACTGTTCATAACTTTTTACTCCGAACTCCGATTGATGCAAGGTCAGATGCATTTGAAAGAAGAATCAAATAGCTTCTATTTGAAATGCTGAATCACCCAAAAATGCTTTAAAAAAGGATCTATTGTCATTTGAAATTTACCCTTATAAGAACTTATATGAAAACTGAATCGATAAGAAGGCTCTCATCTCAACTTTATGCTAGAGGTTCCTTATGACCTTAATTTGCATCTAATGCACTTCTCACACTTAGAAATTGATCTTACCGCCTTGTTTCCATAAATTTCATCAGGTTGGGGCCTATGCACATACCTAGAAGGGCTCCAAACTTAACCTGAATGTTTGAGGCACTACAATATACCAACTCACGACTTGGAAAAATATGTCTAAGAAGTGCGTAAATATGCCCTTCNCTATGCACATACCTAGAAGGGCTCCAAACTTAACCTGAATGTTTGAGGCACTACAATATACCAACTCACGACTAAAACAATGATCTATACCATCATACTACGACTCATACCATGATTCATACCACCAACCTACAACCGTGGTTTCCATCCGTGATTAATGAGCCCTTTTTCCCCAACTCTCTTAATATTTCCACGGAGGCATACCACAACCCATCATTCCTTGCTACGAGCCATTCTATGACTCGTACAATCAACACTTGGAAACCTATAGGCAAGCTATGTACTTGACCACGGGTCGTACCCATATACTACGACTCGTAGTGGGGACTCGTGGTCTTAGGAACCAAAATCTCTTCTCTAAACCACAAGTCTTCCTACGACCCATACTACTAACCTGTGACTTGTAGGTTGAGTTGTAGTAGGGAAAATTTTCAAACTTTTCTATTGATCCCATTTCAAATCTCAAGTCTAGTCTTAGGGGCTTTCGGGGTATTACAATATCTCCCCCTTGGGAATATTCATCCTCGAATGTGGGTTAACCTACAAAAAATTGGGGAAGGAACTGCAATCCGAAATACTCAACATCTAAAGCTGAAAGCTGATGGAGTGACTGACTCTAGACGGATACACATTACTGAATTGAATTCATGAAACATACATACATAGTAAGACATGAATGGAACTGTTATGCACGAACTTGACATGAAACTGAATAGAGTTCTAAGGATGAAATTTATACCTGGGTTAGAACTGGAAGAGAATATCTGTGGGTATCTATCCATCATATTAGTTTTGGCTTCTCATGTAGCTCCCTTAACAAGATGATTGATGCACAAAACCTTTGTCGAGGCTATTTCCTTGTTCCTCAACATACGAACCTGATGATTAAGGATCTCAATTGGTACCTCCTTATAGGTAAGGTTGTCCTTCACCTTAATGTCCTCTATCGGAACCACTAAAGATGGATCTCCGATGCATTTCTTCAACAAGGACACATGAAAAACCAGATGCACCGAAGCTAACTCCGCTAGTAACTCCAACATCTAGGCAACCTTGCCAACACGTCTCACAACCCTGTATGACCCAACATATCTTGGACTAAGCTTCCCCTTCTTTCTGAATCTCATAACTCCCTTCAGGAGAGACATCTTCAGCAATACCCAATCATCAATAGCAAACTCAAGATCCCTCCTCCTAATATTCGCATAAGATTTTTGCCGAATCCGAGCTATTTTAAGCCTATCTCTAATAAGTTGATAATTCTCCACAGCCTCATGAACCGAATATGTCCCTATTAATGTAGCCTCACCTACCTCAAATCATCCAATAGTTGATCTACACCTCCGCCCATAAAAAGTCTCAAAAAGAGCCATCTGAATGTTGGAGTGATAACTGTCATTGTAGGCAAACTCAATAAGAAGTAAGTGACCATCCCAACTACCCCTGGGATCAATCACACCTACTCTTAACGTATCCTCAAGAGTTTGAATGGTATTCTTGGCCTGACCATCTGTCTGCATGTGAAAACAGTGTTAAGTTTTACCGGAGTACCATGACCCTTCTATATTGACCCTCAAAACTTAGAGGATAACTAAGTACCTCTATCTGAGATGATGGACAAACGAACTCCATGCAACCAAACTAATTCTCAAAGGTACAATCTAGCATAGCCCTTGTGCTGACTTGCTCATCTGATCTACACTTTCCTAGTTATAATCATGTAGTCGGCGCGTTAGAGATGACCCTGTATTGAAAACTACCTTGATCTCATCCCTTTTCCAAGAAGGAATATAGATACCCTATAGCATACTTCCCCGCCCCTGATGCTCAATCTCCCCAGCTGATAACGCGCAAGCTCACATTTCCTGGCAAAGTATGAAGCGGACATTGTCAATAAATAACCCAACAAAAAGGTTGGGGTCCAACCTATAGGAAATAAGGTAAGAACTAGATTAATGCCAGTACTTAAACTTGTTGGTAAGTTATCTCCAAATTAGGGGGTTTAAAGAAAAACAATAATAAAAAAAGACTGCAATTGTGGTTGTTATCAAGATTTGCAAATAACTAGGGTAAGTGTTCCCCATGGGTTTATAACTACTTCAGGTATGCACACATGATTAATCCCAATGCTTACTTGTAGAACCAATAACTAGGGTTCATCCAAACGACTGGTTCGTCCCTATTGGATAACTATACTCAACACTAGGTCAGGTCTCATGAACGATTTCAAATTAACCATTATCAATATGTTCCAATTTAACTTTCTTGTGACCGCAGCTCAAGTTATACAATTATCATAAAATTCAAGGCTTTGCTATAATTCTCTTTTTCTAATCTCTACCTCTCTAGGTTCAAGCAGGTAAAGAATTTGGGCAAGTCCTAATGATGTGCACCATTAAGAAACGTTTACAGATGAAGAGAATACAATACAAATATTTAGCATTGATTTTAAATCACTTTATGTAACCCTAATTCGTTAATCCACCACGGTTCCCATAACCCTAGTTGTGGAGGTTTTACACTCTCGTGATTGTAAGATTGTAATTAGTATTCATAGACAAACACATAATTAAATACTTACAATAATAATTGGAAGAAAACATGCTTTGAATATTGATGAACAAAATCAAGAACAATTGAGGAAACTATTCCATGATTTTACGGCACTTTCAACGCTTAAAACAAAGAAATTATGCACATTCCGGGTATGTTTTTATAGGCATGATGTATTTGTTCTTAATGATGCAGGAAAATAGGTTCGAGAGTGAACTGGTCAAATAAATGCTGAAAACAACTAAAAGGGTGACTGCTAGGCACTTCACGAGTCGTTGGCAGGACGCACGACTCGTTGTTAAAGGTGTGGGCAAAAGCTGAAGTTCGAAGAAGAAGTGACAGTGTACCTGACGAGTTGATGGAACGAATCGTTACACCTGGTAATAAGTCGTGAGGTCAATCTTGAAGGCTGAGAGAGGAAATCTTAACAAAGTGACCAATGTAGTTGACGACAGACATCACAAGTCGTCACATGAAGAAACGACTCGTTGACAGATCACTGGGATAAACCATAGGGTGCACTGGACTTTTGGAGGAATTATACCACGAGGAACCTAACGACTCATGCTCAGGCACGACGAGTCGTTAGGTGACCCGTTGCCACTACTAGGTACGTTACTGAGGACGACTGTTTTAATCAAGGCACAACTCATCAGAGGGCCACGCGAATTGTCACCAAGCCTATTGCCACTGCCGACCTGGTTTCCAGTTTAAAATAGGAAAAGGATTTCTTAGAACTATAAATACACGGTTTAGGTTTATTTTTGAAGGACGATTTTTCATACAGTTAGAGAGTAATTGAGAGAGCCGATTTTATTAGTTTTCAACTAGAACTTTTGTATTGATCAATTGTTCTTAAGTCAAGAAACAAAAGCAACATTGGAGATTATTCATGTTTTTTGGAGTTTTTATTCAATCTACGTGGTTTTTATTCTACGATAATTTGTAAGTTTCAATTGTAATTTATTCAATAATTTGTGATTGTGATAATACAAGCATGAGTAGCTAAACTATAACTAGGTTTATGGGAATCAAGATGAATTAACACACATAGGTAAAAACACTTAGTGATTCTTGAACGGGGTTTTATGCATGTATTGTTTTCCCTTTCGTTTTGAGTGATTCTTCACGGTTGCAAACGTTAGTACTTGCCTTATTCAAACTTACCAGACCAATGAGGTATTGAATGGGAAAAGGGATTAACAACAGAGATTTGAAGCTATCAACCCTCATCTAATAGCTTGAACTTTTTCAGGGATAGCTAATCTTATATTGAGGGTAAGGGTCAACTAAAGTACACCGGTATACGGACCAAGTTGGTTGGCGATAATCATCTAGATAGGGGACCAACCATTTAGGTGAACCTAACATACCAATATTGTATGTTAAACACTGGAGCAGATCACTAGTGTATAAGCCTTGTGGTTATGAAATCTTGAGGATCACAATCCTAGTCAAGTCGTATTGAATACAAACCGAATTTGATTTCAGCATTTAGTTTTACTTTTGTTTATTATTCTATATATTTCCCCCTTTGGAAATAAGTAACTCAATAGTAACAGTTATTCGCATTAACTTAAGTTCTTACCATATTCCCTGTAGGATCGACCTCAACCTTTATTGGTTTCTATATTTTACAACCAAGAAATGTGCGGAGATGGTGTGTCCATGGCATTCGGGCTATATACAACTGAGATATTGCTCCCAATGAAAAAGGCAATTTGAAGAGGAGAATATACGAGGAGCCGAGGCTGGTCACTACAGGGCTTAATGATCTTACTGAGCTACAAGCAGTATTCGATAAATAAAAGTTGGAGTGGTTGAACGAGCCATCAGGTAGCTACAGCCCATGCTTAGTCTGAGAGTTTTATGCAGCATATGCAGCCACATTGCAGCGGTTGGCATTAGGGAGCCAAGATTGGAAGAAGAGGCTCGCATTAAATCAAGTGTTGGTGAGAGAGACTCTGGTATATATTTCTGAGCAGACAATCTCCAATATGTTGTATGGGCTAGATTATAAGGCTCCGATGAACATGACAAAATTTGATCACAGGCTATCTGAGCTGAAGAAAGTCAAAACCAAGAAGTTAAATCACTAGGAGCGCATCCAGCAATATACTTGGCTGTCTCAGATTATTGCTACGAGAGGTCCGCTAGTGGAATGGTTGTATTGTACAGAATCCCAGATAAAGAAGGCCACACTGAGTTTTCGGGAGAAATTTTGGTTGCCACTGGTGCGGCACAAGCTGGTACCAACTAGAAATGACAACATCCTTTCACCTAACAAAGCAGCTTTGGTAGCAAGCATAATGGAGGGGTATGCCATTAATTTCTCGTGATACATTGCTGAGGAGATTAGAGAGCGGGCAATCAATGATGGTACTACCATTCCATTTTTATGTTTGATTGATAGAATCCATCCAGAGTCAAAGGTGACGGCATTTCTATCAGTGGACCAAAGAGTAGTAGTCCAGAAGATTACCATATCGGGTTGATTCGAGATGATACAAACCGGGTATCGAGGGAGAGGACTTAGGAAGCTGTATCTGCGGGAGTGAAAATATTAGCAGAGGCATTTGGCAGTGGGATGCAGACTATTGCAGCATAGTTCGCTGAGTTGGCAGCTGAGCCTATGGAGGGAAGAGAGACATGTAGCCAGCCTGAGGCTACAGATACAACGGATACCTCCACACCTGCCGATGTTCCTAAGTCATCATCTACTGCAGCATCCCTGAGACCACCAGTCGCACCTCCATGAGCTACCAAAGTCAGCCTAGTAACAGTTTCATGGGAGTTCTTAGTTGATATGTCTAGGCGGCTAGCTAAGGCCGAGAAGCAGCAGGCACACCGGCTCTACAGGTTAGAGTTCTTATGGAATAGGTAATGTCGTGGGTGTCAAAGTAGTTGGAGACATTGTCTAGTTTAGTGCATGGCTGACTGGATGCTTTTGAGAAGAGAATGGATGAGCATCTTGCACAGTTATAGGTGCTGGAGTTCTATAGATGGTACTCAGAGTTAGGAACGCTTAGATCTGAGGTGCGAGACTTGGCCGCATGACAGGTAGCTATAGTACCTCCACCGGTACTTCCTGTGATAGAGGATGAGTTTGAAGAAGAATTGCTACATATTTTCGACTTTATCATGGAGGAGTCAGTGGCACATGATAAGGGGAAGAGGCCTCGTGTGGAGGCAAGAATTACTGAATATGCTTCTCTTCTCTGTCAGCAAAAATGAGAATAGAGTGAGATGGAGAGAGCGCTGCACGAATCAAGAGAGGAGGCTCGACAGGGAGCCGACACTGAGGCAATGAGAGTTCGTGGAGAAGGCACGAGCTCTGTTGGATTTGAAAATGCACCAGTTCAAGCCAGTAATATTGGTGATGACATTGGAGGTGTATCTACACCCTCCACCGACTAGGTAGCTGACACCTAGGTCACACAGGTATGTTCCTTATTTCTTTAGTTTTTGTTTGGTCTATATATGCGTCGAGGACGACACATGCTTTCTTGATGGGGGTAGGGAGGGATACCTATGTATTCTTTTTGCTAAACATAACCCGAGGATTTTTCTTGCCGGATATCTTTTCCCTCGGGTGTTCCATATCTAGTAGAACCGGCATGTTTAGGATTTTATTTTATGTTTTTTGTGTCAATTGGAAGAAAGTGGGAAAACTGAAAGCAGTCAAAAGCTGAAATTGTTGAAAATAACTATTGTTTGATAATTTGATACCCCTCTGAAAAATTTGTATATGTGTATGTGAAAGTTTACAAGTATGACCTTTGTGAATCTTTGCATGGCATTGAAACTATGAACTTGTCTATCATTGTATGGCTGTACCTGAACTAGCGATTGGTAGAAGTGATGATGTTGATCTGTGCTATGTGTGAAGTGAGGTTTATTAGTTGAATTCGATTGTGTGTGTCAATCTAGAACTTTCCAAGATAGTCATACTGAGATGGAGGATAGGAAACTAGGAAAGGATCATAGGCCGGTTTTGATTTATGAGTCCACTTTAGCCTTAAAAGACCTACCAAAAGTGAATAAAAATCCCTTGATCCAAATGTTTGAGCTTAAATTGACCTTTCTTTTTGTTTACACCAATTCACCTGCCTAATTTTAATATGAATGAACATGTTTTGCCCCTGGTCCCTCCTTGGACATTGTGAACCTCAACTCAGGCAAATCGCCTAAGTTGAGGGTGGCTATTATAGGGGTGATTGAGAAGAGTTGGGTGGAAAGAAAATTGGTTAATGAAAAAGGAAAAGAGCGGGTGCGGCATGCATAATGAAAAAGAAAAAGAAAAATTATTGTCAAATATCAAGAAAATAAAAAAATGTGTGAAATCAATGAGTGTTTTAATAAAGATAAACCGCATCCATAGTTGCAAAAGCAAAAACAAAAGAAGACGTTAAAAGGAAAAAAAGGAGAAAATAGAAATAAAGGTGAAAAGTGGAGTCAAGAGGTGTGTAGTGCCAAGGAGGGTTGAGCTACTAATTCCATATGTACCATACCAGAGCCCGAACCTACGTTACAAGCTTAGAAAGTCCTATAGTGATCCTAGCTACTTTTCCAAAAATCGAGGTATTGAAAGTAAAAGCAAGCCTATAGTATTGTATGCACGCAGTTGAATTTCTTTGTGAGAGCGAGTGAATCTTACCTAGTCTCAAGAGAAATATATCGAGTTAATAAAATACACATGTGTGAGTGTGGGACTTCTGTGAGGTGAGAGCATTTGGTCAACAAAATCGTCTGCAAATTGTCTAGGGCAGTGTTATATATTTATGTGCATGGTTGCAAGTGACAGTATTTTTCCATGTTTTGATTCCTCTATGTTATGGTTGGAAATTTTGCATATGCATAGTGATTTGAGTTGATACGATGAGGGAGGGGTTAGAAAATTTTATTTTAATGTATAAATGTGACTACCGTAAGTTTCCTAGAGTTCATTCGATAAAGTGTCGAAATAGTTTAGTTTGTTTTGTTTTTATTTTTTCCTGAGGACATGCAAAAGTTCTAAGTTGAGAGTGTTGATGTGTCGTGATTTTATGGAACTTTCGATACTTAAAACCAAGAAATTATGCACATTTCGGGTATGTTTATATAGGTATGATATGTTTTATTCTTAATGTTGTAGGAAAACAGGTTCGGGAGTGAACTGGTCAAATCAATGCTTAAAAAAACTGAAAGGGTGACTGCTAGGCACTTCACAACTCGTTGGCAGGAGGTACGACTCGTAGTTAAAGGAGTGGGAAAAGCTGAAGTTCGAAGAAGAAGAGACAGTGTACTTGATGAGTTGATGGAACGACTCGTTACACCTGTAAAGAGTCGTGAGGTCAATCGTGAAAGCTGAGAGAGGAAATCTGTAAAAAAATTACCATTGTAGTTGACGACAGACATCACGATTCTTCACATGAAGAAATGACTTGTTGGCAGATCACTGGGATCAACTGTAGGGTGCACTAGACTTTTGGACGAATTAGACCAGGAGGGACCTAACGACTCGTGCTCAGGCATGACGAGTCGTTAGGTGAACTGTTGCCACGACTAGGTACGTTGCTGAGGACGACTGTTTTAAGCAAGGCATGACTCGTTAGAGGGCCAAACGAATTGTCACCAAGCCCGTTGCCACTGCCGACCTGGTTTCCAGTTTAAAATAGGAAAAGGATTTCTTAGAACTATAAATACACGGTTTAGGTTTATTTTTGAAGGACTATTTTTCATACAGTTAGAGAGTAATTGAGAGAGCCGATTTTATATTCAACTAGAACTTTTGTATTGATCAATTGTTCTTGAGTCAAGAAACAAAAGCAACATTGGAGATTATTCATGTTTTTTGGAGTTTTTATTCAATCTACATGGTTTTTATTCTACGATAATTTGTAAGTTGCAATTATAATTTATTTAATAATTTGTGACTGTGATAATACAAGCATGAGTAGATAAACCCATAACTAGGTTTGTGGGAACCAAGATGAATTAGCACACATAGGTAAAAACATTTAGTGATTCTTGAACAGGGTTTTATGCATGTATTGTTTTTCCCTTTGTTTCGATTGATTCTTGACGGTTGCAAATGTTAGGACTTGCGTTATTCTTACTTACAAGACCAAGGAAGTATTGAATGGAAAAAGGGATTAACAACGGAGAATTGAGGCTGTCAACCCTCATCTAATAGCTTGAACTTGTCCGGGGATAGCTAATCCGATATTAAGCTTAAGGGTCAACTAAGGTACACCCATATACGGACCAAGTTGCGTTGTGATAATCATCTAGATAGGGGACCAACTATTTAGGTGAACCTAACTTACCAATATTGAATATTAAACACTGGAGTAGATCACTAGTGTATAAGCCTTGTGGTTATGAAATCTTGGGGATCACAATCCTAGTCAATTCGTTAATTGAATACAAACCGAATTTGATTTCAACATTCAGTAATTTTACTTTTGTTTAGTATTCTATATTTTTCCCCTTCAAAAATAAGTAACTCAATAGTAATAGTTATTCGCATTAACTTAAGTTCTTACAATATTCCCTGTGGGATCGACCTCAACCTTTGTTGGGTTCTATATTTGACAATCGACTGCTTGTATCTCAATTGCAAGGTGTAATTTGGGCGACATCAGAAACAAAGTGTTGATCTCAAGAATTTCTCTCTGAAACATTATAATAATTCACAAACAATTAACTAAAAACCTCCTCTCAATGTAATCACACGCCTATTGATCTTTTCTCTTACTGAAAAAATATAAAAGGTATTTATATAGACATCAAAAATATTTTCCTAAGCTAACAGAGAAAATTCCATATCTGGCGTTGACTCATCCTATGACTGGTCATACGACCCGTAACAGGATTGTACGAGTCGTACCTTGCTCTCGTACATTCCATGGCTACTTCAAAATTGACTAAGTGTTGGCAACTACGACTCGCACCATGGTCCTATAAGTCATACAATCTATCTGTGACTTGGCTCTAGGAACTTTGACATCTTTTGAAGTTTTCTACGAGTGTTGTGGTAGCCTCACACCTTGCTCGTACTACTCATAATTTTTTGTTGCATCTTGAGTTCTGCCAAGTCTTTAAGAATCATTGAATCTCTCCACGGCTTCTGGTATGGGTCGTAGGTAGATGCTACGATCCATGGGTTCCACCCATATCAGGAGACTTCTTTTGCAAATTTTCTCTGAAGTTTTCCACGACTCCAGTTACGGCTCGCACCATCTTGGTATGGATCGTATTGAGAGTCATACTTAGCCTTCGCATTGTTTCAGCCGTTTGAGTTTTTCCACGAGTCTCAGTACGGCTCATACAATCTAGATAAGGCTCATACTGAGATTGGTACTTGGTTGATTTTCTGCATTTTATGCATCTTTTGCACATTTTTGGTCCAACACCAATTTTCCCTAAAAACAAAGTGAAAACACCTCATATCCATATAAACTTACCTATGTCCATGCTATTTTCTAGGTTTTAGCGTCAAAATTATTATAAACTCATAGCACATCAACACCCTCAACTTAAGACTTTTGCATGTTCTCAAGCAAAGAAAATAGCAAAAAAAAAAACTAAAAATGATGCTTAACTGAAAAATAAAACTAGGATACTACAGCTAACATCAATCAAAATCTTGCACCATAAACTCAAATAGCTTTTGACCCTTTTTTTTAGTAACCTAAATCAGCATATGCACATCAAATAACCACAAACCATGATAAACAGGGATCAAGACATGTCATCTAGTTATTAACAGATGATCAAGTCATCACCAATGCTTTTCACACGGACAACTAGCAAAATAAAAGATAAACCACGTACCCTCGCAGCAAATTAAGTCCCCCAATCAAGGATATATAAAAATATGAAACATAGGACTGAACAAGTAAGACTCTCAGTCTCACAAGGAATTTCCAAATACTGCACATCGGATACCATTGACTTGCCCTTATTTTCTCTACTTTGGCTCTTCGAATGGTCAGGATAGGATTACTATAGGACTTGATTCGGCTTGTAACGTAGTCTTTTGGACTGGTTATGGTAAATATGGGCTTTTTAGTGTCTAAACCCTCCTTAGCACTACCTACACGCTGCTCCACATTAAAATTATTTCACCTTTTTCTCTTTTTCAACTTTTCCTCCCTTTTCACCATTTTTATGCAATTATATGGGTGTGGTGTGTATTCAACTTTTTATTCATTTTTCTCTTTTTGTAACTTCTTTTCAATTTTTCTTTTCTTCTTTTTTTCTTTTGTCACACCACACCTCCTTTCTAATCCATTTTTTTTTATTTTTCTTTTTCAACTCCCCAAGATCTATGAACCCCTACTCTAGCCACCCTCAACTTAGGAATTTTGCCTAAGACCTTACATACCTGAAAACACTGATTCTTAATCTCCCTTGAAAGCCCAAGGTGGAATTGTGAGGAATTGGCTAAGAACACCTTGAATCACCTCATATCATCCTCCCTAAACTCTTGCATGCATTAATGAGGCCTAACATGAGCTAATCCCCCCTTAAGATCACCATTTAGAGCCTAAAACAATTTAGTTTAGGCCTTAGGAACTTAGAAATTATGAAAATACCCTTATTAAAATGAAGGAAAAACACTACCAGGGCCTCCTAATGAGGGACCTCACGAGTTGTTGCCAAGGGGCACGACTCGTGGCTAGGACCAATCATGCTCACTTCCGCAAACTCCCCAGGGGACCCCACAAATCGTGGTGGTGGCTGACCACGACTCGTGGTCACCACCCATGGTCTTCACTGCCCTTTCCTATTTTGCCAACTGGTCCACCTAGGCCACGGGAGACCTAACGAGTTGTGCTGACCACGAGTCGTGGTCATGCCCATGGTCTCACCCCTAAACTTAGTCGTGCCTTTCTTGACCTCGAGTCACTCCACGACTCGTGGTCACCCCTCACGACCCACCTCATGGGTCATTCTGTAACCTAGTGCGAATTTCCAATTTTTCTTCATTTTGACTCCCTGTCTGATCCTTGCGTTCCCGGGGTATAACATAAATAGTATGATTCGTAGGAAGAAGGTTTAAGTCGTACCATAACACTCGTGGAAAATTTCAAAAGATGTTAGAGTTCTCAGGGAAACCACGGAAGCATTATACCACTTGTAGGACTGTGATACGATTCGTACTAGCCTACCAACACTTAGACAAATCTGCAGGAGCCAAGGTCATACGAGAAGCAAGTATGACCCATATGATCCTGCTACTGGTTGTAGGTCCATTTGTGACATAGTCGGTACCTTTTGTTAGCTCATATGGGATAAAATACATCCTGGTGGCAGTGGATTATTTCTCCTAATGGGTGGAGGTGAAGGCAAAAGTGTTACAACATTTCTACGAAAGCACATATTCGCTAGATTTAGTACTCCCAGAGAAATCATCAATGATGGTGTATCACACTTTTGTAACCACCTCTATAGAACCCTATTGGAGAAATGTGGCATCAAGAATAAGGTGGCAACACCTTACCATCCTCAGTCAAGTGGGCAGGTAGATGTTTCAAATAGGGAGATAATGACCATTCTTGCCAAAACAGTGAATACTATTGTGACAGATTGGTCTAGAAACCTCGATGATGCATTATTGACCTATCGAATAGCTTATAATACCCCTATTGGTTAATATCCATATTATCTAGTGTATGGAAAATCATGTCATCAGCTGGTTGAAATAGAGCAGAAGGCACTATGGGCTCTGAAAAAGCTTAACAGAAACTGGAATGAAGCAGCCATGTTGAGACTTGACCAGCTCAATGAGTTGGACGAATTTTGACATAGAGCTTATGAAAGTGTGTATTACACCCTGAAAGCCCGAATTTCAGACCCAGGAGTTGAAACAGAGAAATTAGAATTTTATGCACCATATCACAAAACTAGTCATCTTGTGACCCATGGGGTAGACCACAAGTCGTGGAGTGACTCGTCGTGAGGTGCTAGAATTAATTTGGAATTTTTGTGTTTGGAGTCCCCAAGAACATGACCACGAGTTGTGGTCAGCCCCACGACTCATTGAGTCAGTCATGGCCAAGGATGGGGTGAAGGAAGAGGACTCTTGAGCAATGAAGACCACGAGTGGTGACCTCGAGTCGTGATCACCAGTAATGACTCGTAGGGTACCCCGTGGCAAGCCCCAGATGAATTTTAGACAGTGCACATGACGACTGGAGACCACGAGTCGTGGTCCTTGGTAACGACTCATCCAGTCCCTCGTGGGGACTAGCAATCAGTTGTGTTCTGCAAATTTATTAAGGGTTTATCTGTAATTCCTATTATCCTAAGGCCTAAACTACTTCGTTTTAAGCTATGAATAGTGAGTTTTAAGAGGGTTAAGTTCATTATAGGCTATTGTTATTCATGCATGCAAGAGTAAAGGTCTAGAGAGGTGATAAAGCTTAATTTCCTTCAAGTTTTTCACCAATTCCTCAGACAATCAGAGAAGTTGTAGAATCAAATCCTCTCAGGTATGTTAGGGTTATGAATGGGTGAATTTTTTCACACCAATGCCCAATCCCTCTCTAATTCATGAAAATCCATATGTTGATCCTATGGGGTTTTAACCCAATGCAAGAATTACCTAAGTTTCTACATGGGTATGACCTAAGTATGTTTCTATTATTGAATTATGATTCATGTGAAATTTTTACAATGTTTACAACTATCAATCATGTTTCAAGTTTTATAAATTATAATGCCCATCCATGAGAAGTTATGAAAGTTGAGATTTATGATGTATGTTCAAGTATGATGAGATATTTTAGATAAAAAGCATGTTTTCAAGTTACCCACGTCTACGTTCATGCTTACAAGTGAATCAAGTAATTCCAAGCATGTTTATGTATTGGGCAAGTCCATATTTTCATGTATGATGTATGATTTCAAGTTAATTAGCTTACCACATGGTTTTAGAGTCAAGTCTCCCAATTATCTTCAGCTTGTGGGTATGGTTTGAGCCAAGGCTCCTCATGGACGATTTCAGATTTCATATGTATATGATTATTCAGCTTCGCCAATAGACAATGTTCAGCTTCATTGAAAAATAACGGAGAGCATATGCATGTTTTTGGAAGTAGTGTCTAGCACCGAGTAGGCTAAGAGTCAGTAAACCCCATATCTCAGAACTAAGCGCCAATGTAGGTATGATCAGATTATTTTGGGACCTCCTATGTGAGCTTTCCCCTTCCCTAATGGGCCTTCAACTTGATATCGATATCATGGCAGCATCCTTAGCCCTGGAAAGGCTTTGGACGACTCTACCCACTTGAGTGTGATAGTCGGGACCATATAAGCTCTATCGTGGTAATGTTGATTGTATGGCGAGTCTCCCATTGTTCCTCATGATTTTAGTTATGCATGTTTATCATTCANATATATATATATGTTGTAAAGCAGGTTTGACCTAATGTACAATTTTACTTATAATTATCAGATTTCAGCTTTGGGTTATTCGATTCATTTATGATGTTCAGTTATGTTCAGATCATGATTTTTGAAAACAACATGCAAGCCCTACTCTCAGATTCTTATCTTGATTATGCTTTATATTATGCACATTTTAAATGATTTACTTATTTAAGAAATTTTACTTACCTTTCGTATTCGGTATATTCCACATACTGACCGCATACTCTATGATGTATCATTTTATGATACAGACTCTGATATCCAGACTCAGCACCGTCATTAGCCAGTTTCCCGGAGTTAGCATCCAGATTCAGTGGTGACTCCTCGTCTCCCGAGGACCATTCATATCATTCATCTTTATACTTTCAGTTTCACAATTAAAGAATTAGTTAGGGTCTTGTGTCATCAACTCATAAGAGTTAGAGGCTTTTCAGACAATAGATTGTACTCAGCTTTACACTTGATCACGGGAAATAATATAGGTCCCATGATACGCTTTATAGCTTAAATTAGTCGTGTTGTCTAAGCTATTTGATACATTTTCATGTGATTTTATATA
>JACEIK010000497.1:151706-268993 GCA_018107945.1 Datura stramonium | reverse complement strand
AGTCCAGTCCCTGTGGGATCGATACTTGGCTTACTTGAGCCACTTACTACTTGTTCGACCACGTGCACTTGCGTGTAGTCATCAGACAGCCGAACAGCTTACTCCAGGCAACCTGTACGCCTTGCATATTCCTACGAAGTTCATCAAGTATAGGTTGGCGTCATCCGCTACATGACCACTGAACACCCCTTTCATGTTTAACAATTGAATCATGGTGCTCGTGATATCAAATTTTCCCCAACGGGCAGTGGTGGTGGCACAATTGCTCCGATAGACCCAACTTCATCAATGTCATCGATGAACTGAGGGGAAAGTCTGCAACCTCTATTGCCCCTCCTGTGCCGACCAACATTTACTACTTTCTCTATAACATCATCCGCATCTTGAAGTGCAACTTGTTGAGCTAGCTCGGCTTGCCTAGCTTCTTCAACTATTCGGGCTTCTCTTTGATCTTGGTTCTCCATTCTGTGCAGTGCTCATTCGTTTTGTAGATTCAATGGAATAAGGGGATCTCCGCTACTCCCAGTGCTTGGCATTCATCGGAAAACAACTTGTGGGTGTCAGGAAAAACAAAAAGAAACACGTAATTGAGGAAATAACTACCGAAAAATCAAATACAAGCTAATAATCTAGTTGTAGTCATATTCCCTGGCAATGGTGCCACTTTTTGATAACTCTCAAACCATAACTCCTACCGAAGTATGAATCGGACGTTGTCAATAAAGAACCAAACAAAGAGGTTGGGATCAAACCCACAGGGAAAAGGGAAGAACTAGACTAAAGCCGGTAAGTGAACTTGTTAGGTAGTTACTCCAAATTGGGGTTTTATCTAAAAGAACAATAATTAAAATAACAGTTGAGATTATGGGTGAAATCAAGATTTAAAGATAACTAGGGTTTTGTGTTCCCCATTGGTTCATAACTTCTTTGGGTATACATATGTGATCATCAGCAATGCTTACTTGTAGAACTGATAACTAGGGTTCATTCAAATGACCGACCAGTCCCTATTGAATTACTATACTCGACCACCCGACCAGGTCTTATGAGCTATTACAATTTAACCGTTATCAATATGTCCCAAATTTAACTATCCCGCGACCACAGCTCAAGTTAATACAATGATCATCAAGATCAAGGCTTTGTTGTAATTCTCTTTTCCTAATCTCTACCTCTTAGACCTAAGAAAGTAAAGAATTCAAGCAAATCCTAATGTTGTACACCATTAAGAAATGTTTAAGCATGAAGAGAATACAATACAAGTGTTTTGCATTGGTTTGGAATCACTTTTATGTAACCCTACCTCTTTAATCCACCATGGTTCTCACAACCCTAACTATGGAGGTTTTAGCCTCTCATTGTTGCAAGATTGTGATTTGATTGCATAATCAAATACATAAATCAATACTTATAATCGTAGATGAGAGAAAAACTTCGTTGATTAAATCTGGAATTTATCAAGAACAATTCATTAAATCAAGAAGAAAATCAAGAAAAGGTTGATCACAAGTTAACCAACTCAATTATATCTTCTCTCGTCACTTCTTTGTTCTCTCTCTTTTTTCTTAATTAAAATAAAACATAAAACATATTTATACAGACATAAAAATCATTTTCCTAAGCTAACATGGTAAACTTCCATATCTACTGTCGCTCGTGCCATGATCATACCTAAGACTCGTGAAGGATTCTACAGGTCATACCTTTTATCCGTAGGTCTGTTGCTTGCTGAAATTCGGCTAAGTGTTGGTGCTTTTGTACGACTCATACCATCTTCCTACGAGTCGTACTGAGTTTCCGTGATTTAAATCTAAAGACTCTGAATTTTTATGAAGTTTGTTAGAAGTGCCTAGGTACGACTCGTACCTTGCCATTACGACTCGTACTGTAGTCATCCGTACCCAGAGTCAGCTTTTTTGCAATTTTTTTGAATCTTTCCATGACTTGAAGTTACGAATTGTAAAACGATCATACGGCCTGTGCTATGAGTCGTGGGTTGCATCTTTCGCAGCTCATCCTTCTGAATATTTCCATGAGTCTTGGTATGATTCGTACCATCAGTGTATGACTCGTACTGAGACTATCAGTATGGCTCATTTTGTGCTCTTTTAAGCTTCTTTTGCACAATCTTGTTCCAAAACCTAAGTTTACCTAAAAACACAAGAAAAATACCTCATATTCATATAAACACATCTAAGTACATGCTATTTTCTTTAGTTTTGAGCGTTGAAAGTGTTGTAAAGCCACAACACATCACCCAACGACTCCATTACCAACTGGAGGGAACTCAAGCAAGCTTTCCTAGAGAGATTCTTTACACCCTCCAGCATACTGTAGAATAAAGATGAAATCTTTCCTACAACTGAAGACTAAGGAACATCATAAGACCTGGTTGAGGTACAAGAAGAAGTTGACCAACTGCCCGAACTACAAAATTCCTGATGATAGTCTATTGGAGATTTTCTGTAGATCATTGAACAATAGTACAAAAGCAGTAGCAGACACAAAGGTGGGAGGAGCATTAATGAGCCACACTTGGGAGTAAGCTTCCATAATTTTAGATAGAGTAACCAAGACAAACAGAGCATGACACACTCGAGAAGCAGAAGCAACGGCTGGTACATATGCTATTAGTTTGACTGCAGACCAATGAAAGAAGGAGGAAAAACGTGACCAGGAATTGGCTAATATTCGCACATCATTGGACTTTCTTACTAAGCATATCATGGGAGCTAGAGCCAGAAAGGTTAACGTAATGGGGACACAGGGATAGGATCCAGGGCCAAACCACTCAGATTCAAAGGAGGAGGCAAACTTCTTGAACAACTAGGTGGCAGGTTTTTGAGCTAACTCCCAAGGGTATGGACAAGACACTACTAAGGTTCTGTAAATCAAGGTTGGAATCAATATAGAGACAATTACATCTGGAATGGGTACAGGATAGAAGTCGAGGTTATGAGTGTGAGGTAGATTGGAGAATGAATGATGGTTACCATAACGACTGAGCTGGATTGTACGTGCCTCCAAATACATGTGAAAGGGAGGTTGGACAGTTGAAGTTAGAAAGCATGATGCCTGTGATGCTAAAGAAGGTGAGATCCACAAATGATCAGTTGAAAGACATCCGTAGTGATATATAGAGTATGGGTCAGAGAGTAGAGTCACATGCGACGGCTATCAAGCAGATCGAACAGCAGCTAGGGCAACTGTTAGCATATATGAACCTTAGGATAAAGCTTAGACTACCTAGCAACACAGTCCAGAATCTAAAGAATGATGGGCACTGCATGGCTGTGATGATTAGAAGTGGATAGACCACGGTTGACCCTCCTCTGCTAGTTGTAGTTGAAAGGAAGAAAGAAAGTGTGGTTGACGATGAAAAAGAAGTTTCTGAGAAGGAGCATCATGAGGGTGCTGAGTTGACTGAGGCTCCAAATGTTGAAAACGAGCCTAAAGCTGAACAAGGAGAAAAGCAAGGAGCTACGCAAATTTACAAGGCTATTCAACGACCACCGCCACCGTTCCCTCAAAGAATGAAGAAGAAAGTGGAGAATGGAAAGTTTCAGAAATTCTTGTCAATCTCAGGTCAAAGTTACGCCTTTGCAGTACGACTCGTACCATGAAGGTATGGTCTGTACCACGAGTCGTATGAGGGTGCCCCTTTAAAACAATGATTCTTTATTTTTTCACGACTCATGGTACGACCCATAAGTCAATAAAAGACTCATTGGATGGCTTGTTGGGACTTCCCCAAGCTAAATTTGAAATAATGATGAGGTACGAATCCTAGTACGGCTCATGGTTTACTGCTAGTAGTCGTACCAAGAATTTTAAAAGGGTCAAGTCCACAAGTGAGAGTATGATCCTTCCTACGATTCTTGAAATCGACATACGGATCGTACCACTTGTGGTATGGACCGTACCTTCATGGTACGAGTCATACCACAGAGGCACAACTTTGACTTAAGATATTAGGGGTCTCAGTATGAATCGTACCTCTAAGGTAAGACCTGCACTGTTGACCTATGATAAACTACAGAGGAATTTTTTCTTGCTTTCTTTTTCTCAGATTTGGAAATTCTAACCCTTTTTCTCCAAAGGTACAACAATGATGAAACGTAAAGCATCAAAGGCAATTACTTAGAGGACATTGCTTGATGAGACCTCCGAATTCGATCAAGCACGAAACTCTCCTAGTGGTTCATTAGAGGAATACATGGTCGATTCATCAAATATTGATGGGATCCGAACCACTAGGGCAAAGACCAAAGCCCAGGTCGTGGCGGCCACTGCTGTATTTGTCGGTGCTTCCCATTCAAAGGAGAGAGTGGAGGAAAGAGCTCAAGAATCGAGAAGCGGCTATAATGAAGAAGAGGGGTTCTAGGAGTCCCAATTCGAAGATACAAGCAGTGATGCCATATTAGAGGAGGAGGCACCAAATGCCGAGCAGGAGCAAACTCCACCTAGGGAGAATCGCACCATCTGGTGGTGTGTACCAGGAGCCCAAGAGATATATGAACAGGGCATTTCTCTTAACGCTAAGAACAAACATAGGCGGAGCATTCAAGAAGATCCACAGATCCTCATAAATTCATTGAATGAGGTGGAGGAAATAAAGCGAATATTTAGCTTCTACGGATTTGAGTGTATGTCTAGGGCCTTGGGTCGATACACTCCAGAAACTATCCGGGAGTTCTATGAAAATTATTTAGCAACCATGGAGCAGAAGGCGAAAGAAGTGCATAAGTTAAAAGATCAGCCCAAGCTGGAGAGCATCCTGATTAAAGGCCGAGAGGTTGATATATTCGAGCGCACCATTGCTCGGATATTATATGAGCCCAGTTCATACCATCATATGCTACGCCAGAATATGATTGTTGGGTGGAGTCATTGAAACTATCAAGCAGGTTGGTTTTGATGAGAGGCGGAGGCAGATACAACGGTTGTCCGGCATGATCTCTAAGGACAAAGAAGAGGCAGCATGAGTCACTAGCGGCAAGAAGGTCACAAAGAAATCCTTAAATTTCATAGCAAAGGCCTGCTGGACGTTAGTGCATCACTAGTTGGCTGCAACTGTTAATGATAATACCTTCAGCACAAACATAGCAACTTTAGTGGCTTATATCATGTCCAGATACCCCATCAACATCCCGAGGGTTATTACAGAGAAGATGCAAGATTGGGCTATGGGATTGAGCACTGCTATCCCATTCCTGAGTCTCATTTTCGGATTGTGCATAGAGGCGGGCATCAAGGTGCGTGTTGGTGAGGAGCACCTGATCGGAGAAAAGCAGATCGCTGACATTGGCCTAATTTAGGATGAGATGAATTCAGTAAGTCGGGCCTAACGTTCCACCGCAATCCAACTATCATGAGTAGTAGGGGGCGCACAGGTGAATGCCCCCACTTCACAGGAGCCAGGTGAGACACCAGCTACAGATGCTGGTCATTCATATGCAGCTCCTAGCACCTCTACCGCACCACCCATGAGCCTCTCGAGCCAAACTCCGATTGGGTATATCCTAGTGCCTTAGGAATTTCTCCAAAAGTTAGCCAAGAGACTGATAGTAGCTGAGAAAAAGGTTCAATCGATGATGGAGAATGTTAAGCCTTGGGTAAAGGCTGAGATAGAGACAGTTGCATAGGCCTTACATGCCAGATTAGATGGGTTCGAGACATAGTCAACATCTGCATGGCCGAGCAGACTGATACGGGAAGCCTCCGTGAGGAGTTGGGGGCTCATCGGAGTCATGTGGCTGAGCTGTCATCACGGCAGTCGGCAATCATAGCAGCTCCCACTCTTCCTGACCTCGATGCTGTTATAGAAGAGGAGCTTAATCTGGTGTCCTATTGGGAGCCTATAGGAGCAGAGAAAGAAAAAGGGAAAAGGAGTGTCTCCAAGGATGTTGGAAATGAGACCCCGAAAAAGAAGAGGAAAAGAGAGAAAAGAGAGCGAAAGCAGGCAAGACCAGAGAGTCAGAGTTTCTTGAGAGAGCCAGAGGAGCAGGTAGCTCCACCACAGCCCAGGCAGAGCTTGCAAGTGGAAGGGACCCTTCAGGCAAGCCATATTCAACCCTAATGATTCCAGAGGCCGTAGACACAGCCAATACTGCTGAAGAGGTAACCATTCCCCTTATTGATACACCATTAAGTGCGCCGACCACTGCTAGTGCCACGATTGCAGCGGAGGTATCTCCTCCGCAGGAGGATAGGAGCGCTTAGTTCATCGCAGGTATGTTCCCTTCCCTCTATTTTTACATTATATTCTTCGAGAATGAAGCATGCTTTTTAAAATGGGTAGGGGGTGTACTTGTATTTTTTAGGGTTTTTTATTTGTCTGAGGATTTTTCTTTCCATGTTTCTTTTCCCTCGGGCATGCTATCTAGTAGACCTGACATGTTTAGGATTTTTATTTTTGTGATTTTTTAATTAGAAAGTAGCTAAAGAGTACGCATTCAATAAATTGCACTAGTTTTGGATTTGTAAAAATTTGACCCTGTTTAAAATTTTTTTTATTATTAGTTGTGTACATGTAATTGCAAGCATGATTTCTATGGATCTTTTTAAGTCATTTAGTATATTAGAATGTTTAGTTTTTTTTAATCCATGAATAAACTGGACAGGTAGAGTGAATGCAAGTCATGTACAATGAGTGAGTGAGGTCTAATACTTAGTACAGTACCGCATCTAGAACTTGCACGGTTGGTTTTTGCATAGGTTTTAGGATGGTTGGTTAGGAAAGGATCATAGGCCATTTTTGTTTAGACCAAAAATGATATGATTCTCTTGATCCCAATTTTGAGCCTCAAATAGACCATTTTTCTTTGATTAACCAATTAACTGTACCCATTTTTTATGATGAACCTGTTTTGGACCTTGTCTCTCTTTGGACAGTGTGAACCTCAACATAGAAAAAATTCCTAAGTTAAGGTGGCTAGAGTAAGGGTGCATAAATAATGGGATGGTGAAAAGAGAGAAAAAGAAAAAAAAGGTGAAAAAGGAGGTGTGGTATGACAAAAGAAAAAGAAAAAAAATTGAAAATCAAAATACATAAAGAGAATGATGTATGAAAAGCTTGAACAAACACACCACACTCATATAAGTGCATAAAAGGGGTGAAAAGGGAGGAAAACGTTGAAAAGAAAAAGCAAAAAAGAAAAAAAAAAGTGAAAAAATGAAGCCACATGTATGTAGTGCCAAGGAAGAGTTTAGTTGTTCAGAGAAAATTTTACAAAGGCAGTCTCTTGGTACAGATGGAGTCACGGATCTTAGAATCAACATACGAACCATACCATGAGCTTTGGTGAACTTCAAAATATTCTTCAATACTTGTTATAACTTCAAACACAACAAAAAGTATGGGTCATGGGAAGAAGGTACGAGTCGTACCACAATACTGGTGGAAAATTTCAGAAGATGTTAGAGTGTCTCACGGCCAAACCAATTCATAGGACAATGGTACGATTCATACCAGCTTTCCAACACTTAGACAAATCTGCAGCAACCAAGGTCATACGAGAAGCAGGTACAACCCGTACAGTCCTACTACGGGTCATAGGTTCAATCGTGACACAGTCAGCACCAGATATGGAAAATTCCCTGCTAGCTTAGGAAAAGATTTATAGTGTCTGTATAAATAGCTTTATGATTTATTTTAGTGAGAAAAATATAGAACCGAAGTAGTAGACATGTGAAGAATATCATTTGTGAATTTTATCAAATTTTGAGGAGCAATTCTTGGGATCAAATTCTTGATTTCCTATATTGTACATGAGATTGTTCTTTGATATTCAAATCTATTTTTCTTCTAATTGTTGTTGTAAGTATTTAATTATGTGTTTGCCTATGAATGCAAATTATAATCTTACAACTATAAGAAGTTAAAACCTCCACAACTAGGGGTTGTGGGAACCATGGTGGATTAACAAAATAGGGCTCCACAAAGTGATTCTAAACCAATGCTTGATGAGTTGGTAATTAAGCATGAGCTTTAGCCTAGTTTTCAAGTCATTTAGATGGATTTTATCCCCTTTTTGTCTTTTTGTGTGCAGATATCTGATTTGTAGAAAAGAGAAAGAAAGGGAGCATAAAGAAGGGAATCAAGTGAAAACCGATACTTCACCTAGAAGACCGATGAAACGTCGGCCAAATGCTGAAGAACACTACCCTGGGTAATTAAAGAAACTGGTGATCGCGGACACCAATAGGCGACTCGCTCGTTGAATCGCCTACCGACGACTGAGAGTGTTGGATCACAGAAAAAGAAATCGGTGGAGCACAGTTGGAGACTAGCGAATCACCAGAGGAAACGCTGAAGGACACTGGAATTCACTACAAGAGCATCCAGTTATAGCCGACAGTTTGTTGAATGCAGTCGGTGAACCACTGGTACTCTCGCAAGTACCAGAATGCCCGAACAGGGGCAAATTTGTCCAACACTAAAAAAGAGAGTATGAGTACCTACTTTTGGATATATTCTAGAGAGAAGTACTCTATACCTATCAGATCTTAACTTTTTTCTTTTTAAGAACATTCTCTTTGTAGAAGAAGAGAGTAGAATTCTATTGGTGGAAATTATAAATGATTGTTTTTGTTTTTCTTCTTCTTCCTCTATAACAAGGGATTGCCATTGTTGAAGACATATTGCTGAATTTTATTTTGCTACTCTTATTATTTAATTCAATGAGTTTATTGTTTAATATGCTTTTGAATTTCATAACTATGAGTAGCTAAATCATTATCTAGAGGTGTGTGGTGATTAATGCTTAATTAGATTGGGTATTTCTAGATTAATCTCAATATTGTTTAATTAGTTTAAATATGTTAAGTTCTCTCCAATGTATAATTGAAGATCTGTGGTTGCTGATGTGGGTCTATTTGTTCTTACTTCATTTTTGCTTGAAAGAGACGAATTGAGTATTGGGAGAGAATTTAATGGTGTACATGGATGTGAGGTTGTGGAATTGGGCTAGAAATAGTCAAAACCACATTCTCACTCATAATTAATAACCAATAGCTATAAATTAGTGCATCTATTAATCTAAACTTGATTGGGTTGTTTTAATTGTGTCTAGTGGTTTGAAAGAACTCTAGCAAGAGGAATTTATAAGGCTGAAAACATCAAATGCCCACCTACCAAAGGTTGTTTACACAATTTGAACTTATGAGATGATCTAGCATAACCCTATTTAATTAGCACATCATCAACACCACACTTCTAGTCCTTCTCATTATTGTCGACAACCTTGGTTATTTTTATGTCTTAATCAGCCGAATTAGAATTCATACCTTGTTGTTAACCTCAATATCCCCCAAAATGTTTATTTATTTGTTATTGTTGAGTGGTGCAAACTAAATTCTATTTCCCAAACAACACTCGTGCCTATCATTCGTTATTCTCTGTGGGATTCGACCCCGACATCCGTTGGGATATTTGTTTTGATACAACGACCGTTTATGCTCTTTTGTAACGAAGAGTATATTCTTAAATACCATTCGCTGGTAGAAGTTCAAGTTCACACCATTTGCTGCTACTCACACATCTGGTAAGGTTTCTTTCGCTCATCCTCTAATGTTAGGGGAACTATTGGTGATATTTTTCTCTTATGTGTTTATCTCATGCTTTACTTTGCTATGTCTGGATGGATTTTTGTTTATTTTTATGTGGGCCTCACATTTTGTTTGGGTGATGTCTGAGTAACCCGAGTGGGACACCCTCTTAAGTTGCCCGATGATAGATCGACTGACACCTTTCTTAAGGGAGACTTGTCGTTGTTGGATTGGGAGATAATTGTTGTGTATCAAAGTAGGGGTAGCATGTGGGTTAATTTCATAAAGGTCGCTCACTGGCGGAAAGCCAGTTGTGCTTAGTGAATCGCCAGTCAATTCACGGGTTAAATTGTATAATTTTTCTTTCTTTCACAAATTCGTAGGTCATCGGTGCTTCGCGGTTCTGGAAATGCGTTTCGCCAAAGGGGGCGCCGGTGGGTATGATGTTTCCCACCAGGCCACTAATTTACACCGGCGGTTCATTGGTGGTTCACGGATGTCATGACCCGAACATAGGCCCGGATCAAGATACGGGACAAAGAACCCCAAGAGGCTGCAAGTCGACCCATAGCATGAAAATGATATCTAAAATCACCATAAAAAGCGGAAGTCTAACATGCTTAATAAAACGGAAGTCTGCAAATATCATAAACTTTGAATTCATAACACACAGCTAAATTGCATACATGCTGTGTTTGAAAAGCCTCTACTACTGACGAGTTGATGGGACAAGACCCCAGCTAACTCACTATAGTCTGGAACTGAAAATATTAACTGCAACTAATAAAGGGCCCTCGGAAGATACGGACTCACCAACTCTGGCTGGAAAGTGCTAATACTATCGATCTAGCTAAGGATGGAACTGAGCCTGAATATCCAAGCCTGTATCATTAAACGATACAACATAGATTATGCGGTTAGTACGTGGAATGTACCGAGTATGTAAGGTAAGTAAAACCGCTAAATAAATGAAATCATAAATCATGTAAATTATAAAACATAATTAAGATAATATTCTGAGAGTAGAGCTTGCATTCTATTTTATGAAATCATGATCTAAACACAACTGAATATATAACCGAATCAAATGAACCAAAGCTGAAAATTGACAATTATAAGTAAAACTGAATATTGGGTAAAAACTACTGAAAACATAATAACATGACTGATAAACATGCATAACTTAAATCATGAGGAACAATGGGAGACTCATCATATAACCGACATTACCATGATAGATCTTACATAGTCCCTACTATCACACTCAAGTGGGCAAAGCCGTCTAAAGCTTTGTCAGCGCTAATGACGCTACCATGATATCGATGTCAAGCTCAAGGCCCCTTAGTGAAGGGAAAGCTCACCAAGGAGGTGCCAAATAATCTTAACATACCTACATTGGCACGTAGTTCTAAGGCATAGGGTTGGCTGATCCTTACCCTACTCGTTGCTAGACACTACTCCCAAAAACATACATATGCTCTCCATTATTTTTCAAAGAAGCTGAACCGTCGTCGAATGATGAAGCTGACTCATAACATACATGTACAAATCATAAATCATAACATGAGGAGCCCTGGGCTCAAACCAAACCACAAGCTGAAGATAGTGGGAGTCTAAACTCCAAAATCTATGTGGTAAGCTAATAACATGAAATTTAGATAAATCATGAAACATACTTGATCATATGGGCTTTCCCAATACTTAAACATGCTTGACATAGACTTGATCATTCGAAAACATGAACATAGACATTGGTAATTCGAAATCATACTTTCTTCATATACATCTCATCATGTTTGAATACATATATCGCAAATCTCAACTTTCATGAACTTCCATGGATGGGCATCATAATTTACAAAACTTTAAAACATAATTTATAATTGAAAACATTGTAAAATATACTCATTAATCAGAATTCAACATTAGAAACATGCTTAGATCATACCCATGCTTGAAACATAGAGAATGCACATGTTGGGTTAAAACCCCATAGATTCATCAACTAAAATTTCATGTACTGAAGAGGGATTGGGCATGGGTGTGGTCAATTACACCCATTCATAACCCTAGATACCTGTAGAAATCTAATTTCACAACTCCCTTGATTGCCCAATTGAAATTTAGGGAAGAACTTGAGGAATTTAGACTTGATTACCCTTAGGAGCTTCTAGACTTGCACGCATGGAATAGAATAAGCTTAGAATGAACTTACCCCTCTTAAAACACACTATTTAAAGCTTAAAATGACGTAGTATAGGCCTTAGGAGCTTAGGAATTACGAAAAATCCCTTAATAAATTCGCAGGGAAAAACACACTGCCAATCCCAACGAGGGACTGGACAAGTCGTGCCATACACCATGATTTATGGTCTTCTTCTCATTGCTTGCACTGGAAATTCATCACCACTGGTCACTATGTGGGACACCACGACTCATGGTGTACCCTATAACTCGTGGTGACAACCCATTAGGGGCACTGCCAAGAACATTCAACCTTTAATCAACTCTTGACCATGGACCACTCAACCAATCGTGATTCTGACCACGACTCGTGGTCACCTCAAAACTCAAAATCTCAACCATGTCCAACCTCCTCCCCATAAGTCACTTAACGACTCGTGGTGCACCTAATGAGTCATTGGATGACTCATCCTGTGATCTGGTGTAGAAAAATTTTTTTCTTCCTCTTGGGAACATTCATCCTCGAATGTGGGAAAACATACTGAAAAGCAGAGAAATGCAATCATCATACTCAAATACTGAACATATATGCAGAAAACTAATGGAGTGACTGACTCTGAACTGAACTACATGACTAAACTGAATTTATAAATTATTACCTACATTCATTGACTTGAAGGAAACTGGAACACATGAATTGAACATGAAACCAAATAGAGTACTAGGTAGAAACTGAGACCTCAAGCTGAAATTAAGTCGGAAGGGAATAAATGCAGGTATTTAGCAATCATATCTACTTCGCCTTCCCACATAGCTCCCTAAAATGATGGTTCCTCCACAAAACCTTGACTGAGGCTACATCTTTGTCTCTTAGCTTTTGAACCTAATGATCAAGTATTTCTAACGGAACCTCCTCATGACAAAGGGTATCTTTCACAATGACACTATCCACCAGAACAACCAGAGTAGGATCACCCAAACACTTCTTTAAGAGCAATACATGGAAAACTAGATGGACTGAAGCTAATTCTAAGGGCAACTCCAACTCATATGCTACCTTGCCAACCTGTTTCATAATCCGGTACAGACCAACATAACGGGGACTGAGTTTCCCCTTCTTTCCGAACCTCATCACCCCCTTCATGAGAGATAACTTCAGAAACACCCAATCATTAATTTCAAACTCAAGTTCTCTCCTCCTCACATTCGCATAGGACTTTTGGCGACTCTGAGCTATTTTCAACCTGTCCTTATAAGCTAAACCTTCTCCATAGCCTCATGGACTAAATCCGGTCCTGTCATCGCAGCTTCACCGACTTCAAACCAACCAATAGGCAATTTACATCTCCACCCGTAGAGAGCCTCAAACAGAGCCATTTGAATGCTGGAATGGTAGTTGTTGCTATATGCAAACTCAATGAGAGGAAAATGATCATCCCAACTACCCTTGAAATCAATCACACACGCCCTCAACATATCCTCAAGAGTCTAAATGGTCCACTTGTCCTGACCATCTATCTGTGGGTGAAAGGTTGTGCTAAGCTTGACCTGAGTACCAAGTCCCTTTTTTGAAATGATCTCCAAAACTAGGAGGTAAACTGAGTACCTCTATCTGATATGATGGAAAATGGCACTCCATGCAACTGAACTAACTCCCAAATGCATAACTTAACATAATCCTCTGCTGAATCGGTTGTTTTAATCTATAGGAAATGAGCTGCCTTAGCCAACATGTCTACAACCACCCAAAATAGAGTCATAATGTCGATGAGTGCGAGGCAACCCTATAGTGAAGTCCATATTGATCTCCTCCCACTTCCAAGTAGGGATACTAATATCTTGGAGAAAACCTCCAGGTCTTTGATGCTCCACTTTCACCTGTTGATAGTTTGGAAACTTAGCCACAAATTCTGCTTGTCCTTCTTCATGCCACTCCACCAATAGACTTCTAGTAGGTCACGGTACATCTTGNTTTTACCTTTCCATCAACGAAATGGGTCACATGCCCTTCGTTCTGCGTTAGGTAGGTCACGGTACATCTTGGTGGCACCTGGATGTATAGAGTATCTGGTACCATGAGCCTCGTGCAACATCTGATCTCTCAAATTGTAAACACCAGAAACACATAAATGACCCTGATATTGAAGCACACCATCTCCCCCTTTGGAGAAGACTTCTACCTTCTGATTTTGGACGACTTCCTTCAACTTTACCAAAATAGGATCCTCGTCTTGCTTACCTTTAACTTTGGTCACTAAGGACGATTCTGATCCATTTTGAATAGTGACAACATCATCTGTCGAGTCAACAAGATGGACTCCTAGCTGTACAAGCCGGTGCATGTCCTTCACTAATTCCTTCCTTTCCTAATCTACATGGGACACACTCTCCGTAGAAAGCCTGCTAAGAGCATTCACCACCACATTAGCCTTGCCCGAATGATAGAGGACACTTATATCATAATCTTTAAGATGCTCCAACTACCTCAGCTTTTGTGGTCCGTAAACACATCCACATGGACCCCATATAGATAGTGTTTCCAAATCTTCATGGAAAATACTACCGCCGCCAACTCAAGGTCATGAGTATGGAAATTCTTTTATTGGACCTTTAGCTGCCTGGAAGCATAGGTTATAACTTTAATGTGCTGCATGAGTACACAACCAAGTGATCCTCAAGGAATCACAATAACCACAAACCCATCGGTACCCTCAGGTAGAGTCAACACCGGTGCTGAGGTGAGTCGAGTCTTCAACTCGTGGAAGCTCTTCTCACAAGCCTCCGACCATTGAAACTTCACCTTCATCTAGGTCAATTTATTCAATGGTGCTGTAATGGATGAAAACACTTCAACAAACCTTCGATAGTAACCAACTAAACAAAAGAAACTCTTGATATCTGAAGGACTCACTAGTCTAGGCCAATTCTTTACCGCTTTTATCTTTTGAGAGTCCACTTGTACACCTTCACTTGACACCACATGACCTAGAAATGCCATTGTGTTCAATCAAAACTCACATTTACTTAATTTAGCATACAACTAATGATCCTTAAGAGTCTGTAGTGCAACTTTTAAATGAGTGGCATGCTCCTCCTCGATCCGAGAGTATATAAGGATGTCATCTATGAACACACTCATAAAATATCCAAATACAGCTTGAACACCCTCTTCATTAAGTCCATAAAAGTTTTATGAGCATTCGTTAGTCGAAAATACATAATTACAAACTCATAGTGATCATACCGAGTCTAGAAGGTTATTTTCGAAATGTCACTCTCCCAAACCCTGAGCTGATGGTATCCGGATCTGAGGTCTATCTTCGAAAAGAACTTAGCACCCTAAAGTTGGTTAAACAAATCATAAATACTAGGGAGAGGATACCTGTTCTTGCGGACAAAGAGAACTAATGCACCCTATGGGGATTTGCTATTTCTGATCAATCCCTCGTCTAAGAGATCTTTCAACTAATCCTTCAACTCCTTTAGCTTAGTTTGATCCATTATATAATGAGGGATGGATATAGGTGGCACATCAGGAAGAAGGTCAATACCAAAGTCGATCTCCAACTCAGGAGGGATTCTCGGTAAATCATTTGGGAACACTTCTGGATACTCACACACTATGGGAATTGACTGGATAGTTAGGGTTTCGAACGTAGCATCCTTAACCCTAACTAGATAGTACACACAATCTTTAGAAATCATACTTCTGGCCTTAAGTTAGGAAATGAAGTGACCTACAAGCACAACTGAATTACCCTTCCACTCTAAGACTGGTTCACCCGGAAATCTGAACTCTACTGCACAGGTTCTACAATTGACTGAGGCATAGCATGCATGTAGCCAATCCATGCCGAAGATAACATCAAATCGGTCATGGCTAACTCTACTAAATCTGCTAAGGCGACTTTCTCAAGAACTGTAACAAGGCAATTTCAATATACCCGCCGAGCTATAACTGAATCACTGACTAGAGTAGAGACTGAGAAGGGTTCTGATAAAGTTTCGGGATTGACTCTGAAACTACTAGCAACATAGGACGTCACAAAAGATAAAGTAGCCCCTTGATCTAACAACTCATATACATCAAGGTGGAATACTCATAACATACAAGTGACTACATCTAGGGAGACCTCCTACTCCAGATGAGATGCTAGGGCATAGAATCTGTTTTTACGTTGACCACCACCCGCACTAGTAGTTGCTCTCTGCTAAGATGGGCGTGCTAGTGGAGCTGCTGAATTGGAGGCTCGGCCACGGCCCCTATCATGACCCTGTCTGGTTGCTGGACAATCCCTAAGCATATGTTCGGGCTTCCCACAGCTAAAATGAGCACCTAAACCTGCTAAGCACTGACCAACATGTCTTTGGACACATCTGCTACATTCAAGAGTGTTGGACTTTGCGGTTCTGCTACCCTAACCTCTAGAGCCTGATGCTCTTCCCCTCTGAACGCGCTTAGATCTGGATGGTACACTCATAGCGAAGGCACTAGGGCTGAAGATCTCTTGTAGGACTGCTGACGGTGCCTACTAAGTCTCTACTGGGAGAATACAAAGCTATCGGTCCTTGCCCTCTTGGCCTCTCTCTCCCACTCACTTACCTGCACCGCCTCCATCTACTGGGCATACAGAACTATCCGAGCAAATTCAATGTCTTGATGAAGCATCATGGTCCTGCAATCCTTAACTAAGTAGTCTACTATCCCATGCACGAACCGGCTCACTCGAGCTCTCTGATCTGCCACCATCTCAGATGCATACTTGGACGGACAAGTGAACTCCAAGGCATACTCTCGAACTATCATCTTCCCCTGCTTTAGGTTCACAAACTCGGCTGATTTAATCTCCCTCATCTCACAAGGGAAGAACCGATCCAGAAATGTGGCATGAAACTCCTCCCAACAAATAAGGCCTGCTTCAACTTCCCTGTTATCCTTCCATTGCTTGAACTAGATATGCGCGACCCTTTTCAACTAATACGAGGCTAGATCGACGCAATCCTCACCCATCACCCCCATGATTTGGGTGATCTTCAAAACCTCATCAATAAACTCATGTGGATCCTCATCCACCTTTGACCCAATAAACTCTAGAGGATTCATCATCAGGAAAATCTCTAACTCTTTCCACCGTCGCATTCCTGTTCTAAGGGAAATGCAACATCACCATTTGATTGACCTGCACGGTCAAGGCCAGAGCTAGCATCTATACGACTGCCCTGAACTCTACGTGGGCAACCTGCTCGGCTACATGCTCTTCATGGGCTGGTGGGGCCTTTTGGTGCCCATCTTCATTGCCATTCTCGTGACAATTTCCGATTCTATTTCTTCTTCTATTAACTCAGCGAGTAGGCATGATTCTGCAAACGCATATAGCACGAGTTAGAAGGATAGAGAGACATTTCATCGCACGACTTAGATCATGAAAGAAGGGAACATTTCCTAAAAGGTATCGTAGCCTCTTCGTCATAAGTGTGGCGCACTTCACACCCATGAAAAAGAGTCTACTCAATGCAGCTTTCAGACACCCTAGGACACATCAAAATCTAATGCTCTGATACCAAGTTTGTAATGACCCGAACATAGGCCCGGATCGAGATATGGGACAAAGAACCCCGAGAGGCTCCAAGTCAACCCATAGTATGATCATGATATCTAAAATCACCATAAACAAGAAGAAGTCTAACATGGTTAATAAAGCGAAAGTCTGCGAATATCATAAACTCTGAATACATACCACACAACTGAATTGCATATATGCTATGTCTGAAAAGCCTCTACTACAGACCAGTTGATGGGATAAGACCCCAACTAACTCACTATAGTCTTGAACTGAAAATATTAATTGCAACTGATAAAGGGCCCTCGGATGATGAGGACTCATCAACTCTAGCTACAAAGTGCTAATATTGCCGATCTGACAGGACTGAGCCTAAATATCCGAGCATGTATTATGAAATGATATAGCATAGAGTATGCGATCAGTACGTGGAATGTACCGAGTATGTAAGGTAAGTGAAACCGCTAAATAAGTAAAATCATATATCATGCAAATTATAAAACATAATAAAGATAAGATTTTGAGAGTAGGGTTTGCATGTTATTTTCTGAAATCATGATCTGAACAAAACTGAATATCATAACTGAATCGAATGACCCAAACCTATAAATTGATAATTATAAGTAAAATTGAACATTAGGTAAAACTTGCTGAAAACATAATAACATGACTGATAATCATGCATAACTGAAATCATGAGGAATAATGGGAGACTCGTCATATAACTGACATTACCATGATAGAGCTTACGTCATCCCCACTATCACACTCAAGTGGACAGAGTCGTCCAAACATTTATCAGGGCTAAGGATGCTACCATTAAATTGATATCAAGCTGAAGGCCCCTTGGGGCAGGGAAAGCTCACAAAGGAGGTCCCAAATAATCTGAACATACCTATGTTGGCACGTAGTTCTGAGGCATATGGTTGACTGACCCTTAGCCTACTCGGTGCTAGATACTACTTCCAAAAATATATGTATGTTCTCCGTTGTTTTTCAATGAAGCCAAACCATCATCTAATGACGTAGCTGACTCATAACATA
Source organism: Datura stramonium (assembly GCA_018107945.1). Lineage (NCBI taxonomy): Eukaryota > Viridiplantae > Streptophyta > Magnoliopsida > Solanales > Solanaceae > Datura > Datura stramonium. The sequence goes on along the minus strand of JACEIK010000497.1, from coordinate 250,655 downwards.
CATGTATAAATCTGAAATTATAACATGAGGACCCTTGGGCTCAAACCATAACAAAAGCTAAAGATAGTGGGAAACTAAAGATAACCGACATTACCACGATATAGCTTACGTCGTCCCCACTATCACACTCAAGTAGACAAAGCCATCCAAATCTTTACCAGGGCTAAGGACGCTACCATGAAATCGATATCAATCTGAAGGCCCCTTGGGGCAGGGAAAGCTCACAAGGGAGGTCCTAAATAATCTGAACATACCTATGTTGGCACATAGTTTTGAGGCATAGGGTTGACTGACCCTTAGCCTACTCGGTGCTAGACACTACTCCCAAAAATATGCATATGCTCTCCGTCGTTTTTCAACAAAGTTGAACCATCATCTAATGAAGAAGCTGACTCATAACATACATGTATAAATCTGAAATGATAACATGAGGATCCTTAGGCTTAAACCATACCACAAGCTGAAGATAGTGGAGTCTAGACTCCAAAATCCATATGGTAAGCTAATAACATGAAATTTAGATAAATCATGAAACATACTTTATCATATGGGATTTCCTAATACTTAAACATGCTTGACATATACTAGATCATTCGAAAACATGAACATAGACATGGGTAATTCAGAATCATACTTTCTTCATATACATTTCATCATGTTTGAATACATATATCGCAGATCTCAACTTATATGAACTTCCATGGATGGGCATCAAAATTTACAAAACTTGAAAACATAATTTATATTGAAAACATTGTAGAATATGCCCATTAATCATAATTCAACATTAGAAACATGCTTAGATCATACCCATGCCTGAAAGAATTCACATGTTGGGTTAAACCCCCATAGATTTCATGAACTAGAATTTGATGAATTGAAAAGGGATGGGGCATGGGTATGGACAATTAAACCCATTCATAACTTCACATACCTGTAGAAATCTGATTTCACAACTCCCTTTATTTTTCCAATGGAAATTTGGGGAAGAACTTGAGGAATTTAGACTTGATCACCCTTAGGAGCTTCTAGACTTTCTTTCATGGAATAGAATAGGCTTAGAATGAACTTACTCCTCTTAAAACACACTATTAAGAGCTTAAAATGACTTAGTATAGGCCTTAGGAACTTAGGAATTATGGAAAAACCCTTAATAAATTCGCAGGAAAAAACACACATCCAGTCCCAATGAGGGACTGAACGACTCATGCCCTACACAATGATTTGTGGTCTTCTTCTCGTTGCCTGCACTAGAAATTCATCAGCACTGGACACCAGTCATGGTGTACCCTACGAATCGTGGTGACAACCCATTAGGGACACTGCCAAAAACATTCAACCTTCGATTAACTCTTGACCATGCACCACTGAATGAATCATGGTTCTAACTATGACTCGTGGTCACACCCGTAGTCACCTCAAAACTCAAAATCTCAACCATGTCCAACCTCCTCCCCACAAGTCACTTAATGACTCGTGGCGCACCTAACAGGTTACTAGATGACTTGTCTTTTGACTTGGTGCATAAAATTCTCTTTTCTCCATTTCAACTCCCAAGTCTAATCTTATGACTTTTGGGGTATTACAGCGGACCCACATCTTCCTTTCGCCGGTGTCACCTGAAACACTAATTCTTCTCACTTGATTTATTTCATTTTTATTTGATCTGGGTTTAATATGTGTGCATAATTCTAACCTTAGTATGTAGCATCATGTACGCATCTAGAAAGTCTCACAAAGGCCAAGCATCAATGAGCACCAGCAACGCACAGAATCAATTTGGGTTGGATAGAATGGAGGAGTATTATGTCTCTTTCAAGGAGAAGTGATCCATCCATGTAGAAGCTCAATTTGAGGTGGAATCTTTAATAAATGTTATCCCAGATATTTACTATCATATTGGAATGCACGATTGGGATCCATTCACTATACCTGTTGACCAATATTTCTTGGAATTGGTGTGGGAATTTTATGCATCATTCAAGGCATGGCAACGACGACTAAAACATAAGGGTTGCACAGATAAATTATCGTGTCTACCATATGTATGAGTGCACGGTCAAGAGGTGTCCATAACTCCAAAGGCAACCAATTCTCTTTATTAGGCCAAGCCAATCCAACCACATTCGACATTCCGCAATAAGGTGGAGAATAAAGCAAATCAGTTCCAATGGGTAGCGAACATAATTGCAATAGTTCAACCATAATGGTCCATCTCCAGGGGTCTAATTCATCGACATGACTTGAAATTTGAAGTCTTGTATGTGGTTAGACTTGGTTTGTGCCATATTAATACCTTCTCAGAACACAACAAAGGTCCCAATTGAAGTTTCCATTCTTATCGCCTGCATCATGGATCATGTACACATCAATGTTGGGGAGATTATTATAGATCAATTTAGAAGAAGGGCCAAGCAGCAGGCTACAGTATTTCCATATCCAACCCTCGTGAGTATGTTATGTTTCCGGGCTTCATGCCTTTTGTTCCGGCCTTTAGATAACATTGTGTAGGTTGACAATGTGATTACATTGGCTACCAAAACTGAAAAGATGCCCCAGCTATGAAGCGAGCAAAAATTACAGAGAACAGGACTCCGCCACCACCTTTGGCGCCTTCTAACACATCGTCAGGACAGTTCAATGTAGTTGTGGCTCCCACCACCACACCTCCTGATTTGCTCAAACTAGCACAAATGGCCCAAGTACATGAAAGCTAGCTTATGAAGCTAGCTAAGGCTATCCTATCCATGATCCAACAAGCCATCAAAAATGCCATGCCACCTACTAGAGAAAAGTTGAAAGGCCTCTGCACTATAATTGAGGTCCTAGAAAATGAAGTGATTACCTTGAGGAAAGAGGTTGTTGCACTCACTATACCTCTATCTGCCAGCAACCCAACCCTCCTGATCCTGCAATGGTGCACTCGCAGCTTGAGGCACCCAAGAGTCCACCTGATGATTGGTGTGTGGAGTATGACAGTGCATCGGAAATAGTGATGGATGAGGAGTTATATCATAGCCGACCACCACCGCCTCCAATGCTCTCTGTGTATGATGTAGATCCATCCTGGACACCATGAGCTTCGATGTAGCCACGTATTCCTAGGGACCTCGTCCCAACCACTCATTCAATAAAAAATCCTTTTTCACCTTACTATCTGTTATTATTGTTCCATTGGGGGCAATGTCTTGGTAACACCCCAAAAAGGCCTAAGAATAGACCCGGGAGTTGACTTATGAAAAGTGTAGTAAATTGGAAAAAACATCACATGACGGGCGAATCCACGCCTCGTGGTTGGATACCATGAGTCATTGTAAGCTGTCGTGGTATGGGAGTTCAGGGAGGCAGTGGTAACAACGGACAGTGTAACGAATCGTTGTCATAAATGAGTCATTGTTACCAGTTGTTAGGAGGACTGAACTTAGGCTGATGGGGAAATGAAGGGGAATCCAACGATTCATGGTGAGGAGAAATGACCCGTTGTTTCAAGTCGTTGTTTGTGGGTTGAGAATTCTAGTGCATACAACGGATGAATAACATGACTCGTTGGAAGCCACCACGAGTCGTGGTGAGGCTCGTAGAAAGGAAAGTCAAAATGGTCAAGGGGTTGACAACGGTCAATCCAACGACCGATTTATTGATGCAACAACTCATCCTGATGATTCGTGGGAAGAATCTGAGGATTTCATAAGGAAGTGGATCCAATGACTCGATACCAGGAGTCGTGGTATTGTGCATCGACCCGTTGTATCGGTCGTTGGTCCGTCCGGAACAGTTTTCAGGGAAATTTTTATTAAGGGCATTTTAGACTATCTCATGCTTTGAGACCATAAACTACGTCATTTTGTGTATTTTTCCTGAGTGTGATAAGATGGGTTAAGTCTCTAATCCATGCCCATTCCCATGGAATAGCTTTAGAGAGGTTTTAGGGAGATTCATGTTCTTCTTCTCCAAGTTTCCATCAATTTCTTTGTGAGTATTCAAGGAACTTTGAAATCAATCCATTCCTAGGTATGTAGGGTTTAGAATGGGTGAATCCTTTCACACCCATGCCTAAATTTCAAATTTTATCATGAATCCTCCTATTCAATTCTATGGGGTTTTACCCAAATGCATGAAAATGTGATTTCTCTTTATGGGCATGATTTAATTGAGTTTTAATTCTTGAATTATGAATGATGGGAAGGCTTTATATTATTTTCTTTAAAATCATGTTTCAAGCTTTTTAAATCTAAAATGCCCACTGATGAATGTTTATGAAAGTTATAATTTTTTATGAATATTCAATATTTTGAGCTTACTGTTGATGTAAAAGAATGATTTCAAGTTACCCATATTTATGAGTATGTTTTTGTAAGAATTGAGTATGTCAAAGTATTGGGAAATGCCCACATGTTTAATAATGATTTATGATTTATGAACGAATTATATGATTTATCGATTTGTGATGTTGGCCGATGAAAAGGGCCTTTGGTTCTTGGATAAACATGTTTTAAAGGGGATCAATGATGATAAATGTTATATTTTAGCCAATGAATTTTAATGCATGANTTTTAAAGGGGATCAATGATGATAAATGTTATATTTTAGCCAATGAATTTTAATGCATGATGTTATTGATTTACATATGAGCCTATATGCATGTTTTTGGGGGTCGTGTCTAGCACCGAGTAGCCCGGTGTTCTAAGGACTACACCGGTGTCTCATAAACACGTGCCACCGTGGGTTTCTAATGATATGATGTATTGATAGTGATCCCCTCAAATGTGATATCACGCCTAATGAACGACCCTCGCCTGGCAAGCCTGGGTCGGCTCTGCCCACTTGAGTGAGATAATTGGGGCATCATGAAAGGCTATACCATGATGGTGTCGGTTATGACGAGTCCTCCCATTGTTCTACATATCTTATGCATTGTTATGTTTATGTTATTAGCTTAAGTTATGATTTGATAAATTTACTTATTATTATGGTAATGAATGATTTATAAATGATTTGAAAGTCTTGAGCTTTATGTTTACTAATGAAGTTTATGATACAAGCATGATGTCCTCCTCCTATGTTTATTTATGAGTTTATTTTACTTTTAAATGTCCGTTTTACTTACCTTGCATACTTGGAACATTCCACATAGTGACCACATACATTCTATACTGTATCATTTTATGATACAGGGTCCGGATCTCAGGCTCATCCTCACCCTTAGTTCATCTAAGCTCTCACTCTCAGCTTATTGGTGAGTCCTCATGTTTCGAGGGGCGTTTGATAGACTTTCATGTTATTTATGTTTTAGTATTGGTCGGGTTAGTTAGGGATTTTGTCCCATCAACCCATCTTATGTCATAGAGGCTTTCAAATAGGAAGTAGAAATCACTTTATGTATATGCCCAGTACTTCTGGTTGTTACACTATGATTACGTATCTGCTATGTTTTATTCTAAGTATTCCGCTTATTTAAATGAGAATAGTTGTATGCATGTGTCATGGGTCGACTTGGGGTCTCTCGGGGTCCCTTGTCCCATGTCTACGATCCGGGTATACATTCGGGTCATGACAAACTTGGTACCAGAGCAATAGGTCTGAAGTGTCCTAGGGTGTCTCAAAGCCGTGTTAAGTAGAGTCTTTTTCATGGGTATGAAGCGCGCCACACTTATGACGAAGAGGCTACTAGACGTTTAAAAAATGTTCCCTTCTTTCATGTTATATGTCGTGCGATGAAAAGTCTCTCCATCCTTCTAATACGTGCGATTCGCAATACTAGAATTATGGAAACTAGAAGAATGAACGGAAGGAGGAATGGAAATGATGAAGGCCACCGGTGTGGAAATGACCATGAGCATCAGTAAGCCCCACTTTTTCAGGAGCCCCAGACACTAGAGCCAACTGGCCATACTGAGTTTTGGGCGGCTATTCAGATGTTGGCGTAGGCCTTGACCGCTCAGGTCAACCAGCAGGCTGTTGCGCAGGTCCCACAGAATGGCAATGCAGCGGCGGCTCAGATTAGATACTTTTTGAGGATGAACCCTAATGGGTAATGTGTTGACTTGGCCTCTTATTAGCTAAAAGAGGTCGCTCATATTTGGTACAAGCAATGGAAGGACAGCAGGGCAATGGGAGCGGGCCCTATTAGCTGGGATGAGTTCCACATGGCTTTTCTCGATAGGTTCTTCCCTCGGGAGATGAGGGAGTTGAAAGCAGTGGAGTTTGTGAACCTCAAGCAGGGAAATATGACAGTGCTAGAGTATTCTCTTGAGTTCACTCGTTTGTCAAAGTACGCCCCAGATTTAGTGATGGATCAGAGGGTGTGGGTGAGCCGATTCGTTCATGGTGTGGCTGGTCATTTAGACAAGGATTGCAGGACTGCCATGATCCACCAGGATATGTACTTTCCCCGCATAATGTTGTACGCCCAACAGATGGAGGCGGCTCATGCAAGGGAGAAGGAGGCAAAGAGGGCTCGGATGAATAGTCCTAGGTTTTCACATCAGAGGTCCGGCGGTGGCTACCATCCACAGTTTCAGTAGAGATCACTAACCCAAGCACCATCATCAGCTAGTGTTCCATCCAGACCCTAGAGTGATTAGAGGGGCAGGGCTTCAGGGTCTAGGGATCAGAGGGGCATCCAGTTAGAGTATACCCCTTCGGCCTGTGGGAAGTGTAGCAAGAGTCATGCTGGGGAGTGCCTGCTTGGTTCAGATGTTTGCTATGGGTGTGGTATATCTGGGCACATGCGCCGAGCGTTCCCATATGTTAGACAGGGTGATGATAGGGGTCATGCACCTACCACCAGGTCAGCAACAACTCTAGCTCATTATACTTCGTAGGGAGCATCAACTAGTGGAGGTGGTGAACAGTGCCAAAACCGATTCTATTCCTTTGCCTAGCGCCAGGAGAAGGAGACTTCGCCAGACGTAGTCATCGGTATGTTGCGTGTATTTCATATTGATTTTTATCCCTTGCTAGATCAAGGAGCTACCTTTTCTTTCATGACTCCTTACATTGCTAGTATCCTTGGAGTTAGTCCCGAGACCATGTCAGAACTATTTTTAGTTTCGACCCTTGTTGGTGATTCGGTCATAGCGAGACAAGTATATAGAGAATGCCCGGTTAGTATGTTGCATAAGGTTACCTCCACAGACCTTGTAGAGTTAGCCATGACTGACTTTGAAGTTATTATTGGAATGGATTGGTTGTTTGCATGTTATGCTTCAATTAATTGTAGGGCTCGTACGGTGGAATTTCATTTTCTGGGTGAGTCAGTTTTGGAGTGGAAGGGTAGTTCAGTGGTACCAGCAGGTCGATTTATCTCCTACCTTAAGGCCAGAAAGATGATTTCTAAGGGATGCATGTATCATCTATTTAGGGTTAAGGATGTTGAGTCCGAGACCCCGACTATTCAATCAGTTTCGGTGGTGTGTGAGTATCTGAATGTTTTTCCTGACGAATTTATAGGTGTTCCTCCTGAGAGGGAAATCGACTTGCAGCCTATCTATACTCCTCCCTATAGGATGGCTCCAGCCAAGCTAAAGGAATTGAAGAATCAGTTAAAGTATCTATTGGATAAGGGCTTCATTAGGCCGAGCTAGTCTCCATGGGGTGCACCAGTTCTATTTGTTCAAAAGAAGGACGGTTCCCTTCGCATGTGTATTGACTGTCGGCAGTTGAACAAGGTTACCGTCAAGAACAGGTAACCCTTACCTAGGATCGATGATTTGTTTGACCAGCTTCAGGGTTCCAAGTGCTTCTCCAAGATTGATCTCAGGTCCGGGTATCAACAGCTCAAGGTTCGGGAGGGTGACATCCCAAAGACCGCTTTCAGGACTCGGTATGGTCACTACGAATTTGTTGTTATTCTTTTAGACTAACCAATGCCCCTGCAGCTTTTATGGATCTGATGAACAGGGTGTTCAAGCAATATCTGAATATGTTCATGATCGTGTTCATGATGACATTCTTATATACTCCCGGAGCGAGGAGGAGCATGCCACTCATTTGAGAATAGTGCTGCAAAGCCTCAAGGATTGTCAGCTATATGCAAAGTTTAGTAAGTGTAAATTTTTGTTGGTCTCGGTGGCATTTCTGGGTCATGTGGTATCAAGTGAAGGCATAAGGGTAGATTCCCATAAGATTGAGGAGGTGAAGAATTGGCCCAGACCGGTAAATCCTTTAGAAATTCAGAGTTTCTTGGGGTTAGCAGGCTACTACCGAAGATTAATTGAGGGCTTTTCATCAATTGCAGCCCCATTGACTAAGTTGACTCAGAAAAAGGTGAAGTTCCAATGGTCGGATGCTTGTGAGAAAAGATTCCAAGAATTGAAGACCTCACTCACTTCAGCACCAGTGTTGACTTTACCCGAGGGTACTGATGGCTTTTTTGTATATTGTGATGCTTCGAGAGTCGGATTGGGATGTGTGTTGATGCAGCGTGGGAAGGTAATAGCATATGCCTCAAGAAAGCTGAAAGTTCATGAAAAGAATTACCCGACCCATGATCTTGAGTTGGCTGTGGTGGTGTTTGAAGATATGGCGCATTACTTGTATGGGGTCCACGTGGATGTATTACAGATCACAAGACCTTACAATATGTGTTCACACAGAAAGATCTAAACCTTCGGCAAATGAGGTGGTTGGAGTTACTAAAGGACTACGACATATGTTTCCTCTACCATCTGGGCAAGGGTAATATGGTTTCGGATGCGCTTGGTAGACTCTCTATGGAGCGTGTGTCCCACGTGGACGAGGGAAGGAAGGAGCTGGTGAGAGATGTCCATCGACTTGCATGGTTGGGGGTTAGATTGATTGACTCGACTAATGGCGGTGTTATTGTGCAGAATGGGTCAGAATCGTCCTTAGTGGTCGATGTCAAATCTAAGAAAGATGAGGATCCGACTTTGAGGAAGCTGAAGGAAGCAGTGCGGAGTCAAAAGGTGGAGGTTTTATCCCAATGGGGAGATGGTGTGCTACGATATCAGGTTGGCTATGTGTCCCAGACGTTGATAATTTGAGGGTTCGGATATTGAACGAGGCACATGGTACAAGATATTCCATCCACCTGGGATCTACAAAGATATATCGGGATTTGCGGGAAATCTATTGGTGGGATTGTATGAAGAAGGATATTGCAGAGTTCGTAGCTAAATGTCCAAATTGTCAGCAAGTGAAGGTCGGGCATCAAAGGCCGGGAGATGTACTTTAGGATATTCGCATTCCCACTTGGAAGTGGGAGGAGATAATATGGATTTCGTTACAGGCCTACCTTGCACTCGCCGACACTATGACTCCATTTGGGTCGTGGTAGAAAGGTTAACTAAGGCTGCACACTTCCTACTGGTCAAGACCACAGATTCAGCGGATGATTATGCCAAGTTGTATATTGGGGAGTTGGTTTGACTTTATGGAGTTCCCTTGTCTATTATTTCAGATGGAGGTACTCAGTTTACCTCCCAATTCTAGCATTCTTTTCAAAACGGACTTGGGACACAAGTTAAGCTCAGTACAGCCTTCCATCCACAAACAGATGGCCATGCAGAGCGAACCATTCAGACCCTCGAGGATATGTTGAGGGCATGTATCATGGATTTTAAAGGTAGTTGGGATGATCATTTTCCTTTAATCGAGTTTTCTTATACTAACAACTATCACTCCAGTATCCAAATGGCACCGTTCGAGGCTCTTTACGGGCGAAGGTGTAGATCTCCCATCGGATGGTTTGAGCTTGGTGAGGCAGCTATGATTGGACCAGACTCGATTCATGAGGCCATGATAATGGTCCAGTTGATAAGGGACCGGTTAAAAACCGCTCGGAGTTGTCAGAAATCGTATGTTGCTGTGAGGAAAAGGGATTTTGAGTTTGATATGGAAGACTGGGTATTTCTAAAGGTATCTCCCATGAAGGGAGTCATGCGGTTCAGAAAGAAAGGGAAACTCAGTCCCCGTTATGTTGGTCCCTACCAGGTTGTGAGAAGAGTTGGTAAGGTGGCATATGAGTTGGACTTTCCATTGGAGTTATCTTCAGTTCACCCCGCCTTTCATGTGTCACTTTTGAAGATGTGTTTGGGTGATCCAGCCTTGGTAGTCCCGCTAGACAGCGTTGGTGTAAAGGATAGCCTCAGCTATGAAAAAATTCCGGTGAAAATCTTCGATCTTCAAGTCCGTAAGCTAAGGAACAAAGAAGTATCTTCAGTTAAAGTATTATGGAGAAATCAGCATGTTGAGGGAGCTATGTGGGAAGCTGAAGCGAATATGATTTCTAGATACCCATATTTGTTCTCTATCGACTCAGTTCTGACTTAAGGTACCAGTTTTTGCCCTAAGACTCTATCTAGTTTCCATATTCAGTTCATGTGTTCAAGTTTCTTTTATGTGTATGAATGTGTATGTGAAGTATGAGATCAGTTAACCTATGTGGTTTTTTTCGGAGGTAGTCATTCCGTGAAAATTTTGATTAAAATGATCAGTATATGGCTATAATAAATTGTATGTTTCTGTTTGCTACTTGTTTCATACATTCGATGATGAATATTTCCAAGGGGGAGATATTGTAATACCCCGGAAAGGCCTAATAATAGACCCAGGAGTTGAATTTTGGAAAGTGTAGAAAATTGGAAAAAACATCACAGGACGGGTGACTCCACGACTCGTGGTTGGATACCACGAGTTGTTGTAAGTTGTCGTGGTATGGGAGTTCAGGGAGGCAGTAGTGACAAAAGACGGTGTAACGACTTGTTGTCAAAAACAACGAGTCGTTGATACCAATCATTGGAAGGACTGAACTTAGGTTGATAGGAAAACGATGGGGAATCCCACGATTTGTGATGAGGAGAAATGACCTGTTGTTTCAAGTCGTTGTTTGTGCGTTGAGAATTCCAGTGCATACAACGGATGAAGACCATGACTCGTTGGAAGCCACCATGAGTCATGGTGAGGCTTGTGGAAAAGAAAGTAAAAATGGTCAAGGAGTTGACGACGGTCGATCCAACGACTTGTTGATTGATGCAACAACTTGTCCTGACGAGTCATGGGAAGAATCTGAGGATGTCATGAGGAAGTGGACCCAACGACTCGATACCACTATCCTTGGATCAGTCGTTGGTCCGTTCGGAATAGTTTTCAGGGGAAATTTTATTAAGGGCATTTTAGAATTTTCCATGCTTTGAGACCCTAAATTACATTGTTTTGTGTATTTTTCTAAGTCTGATAAGATTGGTTAAGTCCCTAATGCATGCCATTCCCATGTAAGTGATTTAGAGAGGTTTTAGGGAGATTCAAGGTCTTCTTCTCCAAGTTTCCATCATTTTCTTTGTGGGTAATCAAGGAACATCAAAATCAATCCATTCCTAGGTATGTAGGGTTGAGAATGAGTGAATCCTTTAACACCCATGCCCAAATTTCGAATTTTATCCTGAATCCTCCCATTCAATTCTATGGGGTTTTACCCAAATGCATGAAAATGTGATTTCTCTTTATGGCCATGATTTAATTGAGTTGTAATTATTGAATTATAAATGATGGACAGGTTTTATATTATTTTCTTTAAAATCATATTTCAAGCTTTTTAAATCTAAAATGCCCATTGATGAAGGTTTNCAAGCTTTTTAAATCTAAAATGCCCATTGATGAAGGTTTATAAAAGTTATGATTTATGATGAATATTCAATATTTTGAGCTTATTGATGACGGGAAAGAATGATTTTAAGTTACCCATGTTTATGAGTATATTTTTGAAAGAATTGAGTATGTCAAAGTATTGGGCAACTCTCACATGTTGAAGAATGATTTACGATTTATTAATGAATTATATAATTTATCGATTTATGATGTTGGCGATTAAAAGGGCCTTTGATTCTTGGCTACGCATGTTTTAAAGGAGATCAATTATGATAAATTTTATATTTTAGCCAATGAATTTTAATGCATGATGTTATTGATTTACGTATGAGCCTATATGTATGTTTTTGGGAGCCGTGTCTAGCACCGAGCAGCCCGGCGATCAAAGCACTACGCCGGTGTCTCATAACAACGTGCCAACATGGGTTTCTAATGATATGTTGTATTGATAATGATCCCCTCAAATGTGATATCACACCCAATGCACGACTCTCTCCTGGCAAGCCAGGGTCGACTCTGCCCACTTGAGTGAGATAGTTGGGGCATCATGAAAGGCTCTACCATGATGGTGTCAGTTATGACGAGTCCTCTCATTGTTCTGCATATCTTATGCATTTTTATGTTTATGTTATTGGATCAAGTTATGTTTTGATAATGTTTACTTACGATTATGGTAATGAATGATTCAATGATTTAAAAGTATTGAGCCTTATGTTTACTTACGAAGTTTATGATACAAGCATGATGTCCTCCTCCTATGTTTATCTATGAGTTTATTTTACTTTTAGATATCCGTTTTACTTACCTTGCATACTCGGTACATTCCACGTACTGACCGCATACTTTCTATGATGTATCGTTTTATGATACAGGGTCCGGATCTCGGGCTCATCCTTACCCATAGTTCATCTCAGCTCTCGCTCTCAGATTATTGGTGAGTCCTCATGTTTCGAGGGCTGTTTGATAGACTTTCATGTTATTTATGTTTCAGTATTGGTCGGGTTAGTTGAAGTTGTTATCCCATCAACCCATTTTATGTAGTAAAGGCTTTCAGACAGGATGTAGAACTCAGCTTATGTATATGCCCAGTACTTCCGGTTTTTGCACTATGATTACGTATCCGCTACGTTTTATGCTAAGTATTCTGCTTATTTAAATGAGAATAGTTGTATGCATGTGCCATGGATCTACTTGGGGTCTCTTAGGGTCCCTCGTCCCTTGTCTACCATCTGGGTATATGTTCGGGTCGTGACAGTTTGGTTTAAAGTGGGGGGAGGGCGTGTATGTCTCACAAAGCAATGAAAAAGTTTTTTTAAAATATTAGTGTGCCAATGATGAAAATTAGGTCCTTGTTTTGACTTGTTTATGCCTTTATGACCCAAGTCCTTTGTTTGTTCTCCCATGTATATAGTAGAATAGTAATCAAACTCCATTCATACCACGGTTCTTTCTTGAGGAGCATTTCTTTTTTTTTCCTTTCTTTTTGTTGTCAAACTGGGTTGGCACTTCCTGATGATAGATTGAGAGGTGAATTTCTTAAGGAAAAATGCCATGTCCTTTTTGAGTCTTGTGTGGAGTTGTTTTAAGAGGTACCACCATAAAAATTTTTGAAATAGAATTTTAAAATAGGGCATGAAAATGAGAAATAATGGTTTGAAACGAGAATGTAGCATTCTTGGTCATACTTTAGATTCCTCATTTGACTTATGAATTTGTATGTTCTAATTACTTAAATCAAGATCCTGTGTGGATAATGACTTTTGTGGACTCTTTAGGTGTGATGCCTTGTGTGGTAAGGATTTTTGTGAATCTCATGCACAACTTCTTGTCTAGAACTTGTCTCAAGTGTGACTCAAAGAAAAATCCTAGATGTAGCTGCACTTAGAACATAATCTTACGCTCTCTTTTATAAGTCACTTCAACCAAAATGACCTCCTTGACCATTGATCTTTGATAGACAATGTTTGAGACTTGAATCCTTTCTTAGAAATCACATTACAAGCCTAATGACCATTTACTTTAATCATTCTCTTTGGCACCCATCCTCTCTAATTGTTAGTAATGAGACAATGAAAAATGGGGGTTTCAAGCCCATGAAATAGGGAGAGATAAGGAAATAAATGACAAATGAGGCAAAAGCCTAAGTTTGGGATTTGCAAGAGTGGGAGAAAGAATGAGTAGCCTAAAGATTAAGGTAGCATCAAAAATTGTGATGAACTGAGTGAACTAATAAGTTGAGAAATATTGAATCATCAAAAAGAGGAAAAATTGTTGATCGGTGTTATCTTTTGCATTGGGAAGGCTAATTGTGAAATTTCTAGATGTTATAAGGGTGGCTTGTGACAACAAAAAGATGAAGATGATGAGCAAAGAAAAATGTAGGGGAGTGATCTGAGCAAGATGATGGGATGTTGCAAGTTTGTAAAGGCATTGGGTAGGCATTAGTCACTAAAACTAAACATTTATCCTACCCTTAGACCTAGCATACATTATGGCCCACAAGTCCTAAGTGATTTTAAATCCAGTAGCTCTACTTTAGAGGCAAATTACACGAAGAGCAAGCCTATGGGTCGAGGTGTGTGCATGAAGATTTCTTTTGGGAGAGTGAGTGCAATCTTCTCTTTTCGCGATCCCTTGTGTGAATACATTGATTTCATGATAAATAAAATAGGGACTTTCTCTTCTGTGATTGGCATCATCCCTTTTGAGGACACAATTGCATTAAGGATAAGCGTGTGTATAGGACATGAGAAATGCAAGCTCTAAGGAAAGCATTGAATGTGCAATGATCATGAATTGAGATGTTATGTGTACTTCGTGGATAAGTTATGCCCTCATTTGCAAAATTAAAACTCCTGTTGATCATGTTTTTGAATGGTGGTGGCCTCTTGAAATATGTCCATCTATCTTGGTGTAGGGAAATTGGCTTCTCTTTTTCGATGAGTGGTGATCTCGGGCAAAATAGCATGCCCGAGTGATGCTTTATAACTTAGTTTTGTATTGTTCATCGACTTAATTATATGCATTCTCATGTAATTTTATGTAAATGTGAATATATACACTAACCAACATGATTAGTTCGTGTTTTTTTAGGTTTAAAATGAATTTGAGGGACTAATCCATGAGTTGGAGAAGTGGAGGCATGGAATCGGAATTAAAACAAGAACGTCGGCAAGGAGGATGCGCGAAACAGCCCACCTGCGCGTTGGCAACGTGCCACGGCAGGCAGGCTGCACGACCAAGGTCGTGACACGCCACCTAGCGCGCTGCACAAGCAGCGTGACACGCTACCAACGCGGCAAGGGGCTGCCCGGCGACGGTTTTGTGAGTTTCTAGTGTGCATTCGCGTTACCTCTGTGTCACGGAGGTAGTGCTCTGCGATACACTCCATGACACGGAGCCATTCCACGACAGGCATAATTTTTTACAATTCTCATTTACTATAAATAGGTCCCTTAGCTCCTAAAATCATTTTGTCACGATTTTATTTTGAAAAACCACCTAGGAGTGAAGGGAGAAGTGGGAGAACTCACTCTACTAAAGTTTCATCAATTTCATATTCTCCTCTATCAATTCTTGTAAGTATGTTATTTTAACAATGTTTTCTTGAAATTTTACGAACTTGAATTTCTAGAACCCTTCCTATAGGGTTGAAGCCATAAGTTATAAGTGTTTTTATGAATTGGCTTTGGAATTAAGTTATTGATTGTTGTTTTGTCTTGCAATTCCTAATTATTGGTTGTTTTATGATTGATCACCATGAAAACACACACGTTAAACTTAGGCAAATGCTTGAGAAAGCAAACCTAGGGAAGAACATAAGAATGTAGGAAGCAAGTTCTTTTCTGTTGATAAGATTTTGTGGTTAGGATAGAAATAATACCTAATACCTTTTGGTTGATAAAATGGGAAGATAGTAAGACACCGACTAAGAATTATCACATCACCGCTCATAAAGTAGTTGTGAAGCTAAGGTTGGTTAAATGGTTGGAGGTAGAAAGTACCCTAATCAATGGCATACCCCATAAACCACATCCGTAGTTAATTGCCCACACGAACTAGAATTAGCATCCTCGCTCACAGTATGTAGTAGTGAGGCTAGTTTGTCGTGTTTAGAGAGTCAGAAAAACCATGAACATACAATTCTAAATATGTGAGACGACAATTGATGATTTCATACTTAAACCATTGCAGAGTGTAGTATCGCATGATTATCAAACTAGCATTATGTTGCTCCTTGAATGATATTTAAAGTATTTCGTTGACCACATTTAGACTTAATTAAACTCTATCAAAAGCTTCTATAATCAACACCTTGCGGCATTTAATATCACACTTGAACTTGATAATTAAGCTGAATTGGTCAATCCACAATCAAGGTTCGACATCTAGCTCTTAAAAAGGGCCACTATATTACTTGTGATCCGTACACTTTCGGGCCACATCAAGTGGGTGAGCTTTTTGGATTGTCTACAGTCAAGTGGTCATTGATGCATAAACTTGTTTGGAGTGGCATATTTTTCATCTGATAATAATTGCATTACTTGAGGACAAGCAATGGTTCAAAGTTTGGGGATTTGATGACTTAGTAATTTGCCAACTCATTAGGCTCTTAAGCATGAGCTTTAGCCTAGTTTTCAAGTCATTTAGATGAATTTTATTCCCTTCTTGCCTTTTTTGTGCGGATATCTAATTTTTAGAAAAGACAAAGAAAGGGAGCAAAAAGAAGGGAATCAGTTGAAAATCAGCGCTTCATCGGATAAGACCGGCCAAACGCCGATGATCACTGCCCTATGGAGTCAAAGCAGCGGCAATCACGGAAACCAAATGGCGACTTGCCATTTGAATAACTACCAACGCCTAAGGCTATTGGATCACGGAGAAAGAAGATGAGGAGAACTTTGAGACTGGCGAAACACCGAAGGACACTAGAATTCACTGCAAGAGCATCAGTTATAGCTGGAAGTTCACGGAAATGTAACCGGCAAACCGTCGGTACTCTCATAAGTACGAATGAAACGGGGAAAAATGTGTCAACAGCACGAAAAGAGAGTTTGGGTACCCTACTTTTGAATATATTCTAGAGAGAAGTACTCTTCACCTATCAGATCATAACTTTTGGCTTTTTAGGAACATTCTCTTTGTAGAAGAAAGAAAGTAGGAAGATTCTATTAGTGGAAATTGTAAAGGATTATTTTTATTTTCTTCTTCTTCCTCACATAGCAAGATCTTGCCATTGTTGAAGACTAATTGCTGAATTTGATTTTCTACTCTTCTTATTGAATTCAATGAGTTTAATGTTAAATATGACTTTTGAATTTTTAACTATGAGTAGCTAAATTATTAACTAGAGGTACATGGTGATGAATGCTTAATTAGATTGGGTATTACTAGATTCATCTCAATATTTTTTAATTAGTGTAAATGCAGTAAGTTCTCTCCAATGTATAATTGAAGATCCATGGTTGCTGATGTGGGTCTATTGTTCTTACTTGATTTTGCTTGAAAGAAGAATTGAGTATTGAGAGAGAATTTAATGTTGGACATGGATGTGAGGTTGTGGGATTGGGCTAGAAATAGCTAATAGTTAGAAATTAGTGTAGCTATTAATTAAAACCTTATTGGGTTGTTTTAATTGTGTCTAGTGGTTTGAAGGAACTCTAGCAAGAGCATTTATGAGGTTGAAAAACTTCAAGTGCCCACCTACCCAAGGTTGTTTGTAATTTGATCTTATGAGATGATCTAGCATAATCCTATTTAATTAGCACATCATCTACACCATACCTCTAGTCCTTCTTATTATTGTCGACAACCTTGGTTATTTTGCTATCTTAATCAGCGAGTTGAACTTCATACCTTAGTGTTAACCTCAATATCCTCCAAAATGTTGATTTATTTGTTATTTTGAGTGGTGAAAACTCCAATTCAATTTCTCAAACAATCGCTCGTGCCTATCATTCACTAGTCTGCAGCAGGATTCGGCCACGACATTCGTTGTGATATTTGTTTTGATACAACAACCGTTTATGCTCTTTTATAACGAAGAACATATTTTTGACGTTGTCAATGCTAAACTCTTGTATTGTATTCTCTTCATCTTTAAAAATTTCTTAACAGTGTACAAAGTTAGGACTTTCCCGAATTGTTTACTTGTTTGAACCTAGAAAGGTAGATATTAGGAAAAGAGAATTACAACAAAGCCTTGATATTTATGATCACTGTATTAACTTGAGTTGTGGTCGTGGGATAGTTAAATTTGGAACATATTGATAATGATTAGTTTGAAATCGCTCATAGGGCGACAGATTGATTGAGTAAAGTCATCCAATAGGGGCGAACCAATCATTGGATGAACTCTAGTTATACGTTCTACAAGTAAGCATTGGGATTGATCATGTATGTATACCTAAAGTAGTTATGAACTCATAGAACACTTGCAAGTTGTTTGCAAATCTTGATTTAAATCACAGATATAATCTTGTTTTAATATTGTTTTTCTTTAAAACCCCCAATTTGGAGATAACTCACCAACGAGTTGATTACCGGCTTTAATCGGATCTTACCCTATTCCTATGAGTTGACCCCAACCTCTTAGTTGGGTTCTTTATTGATAACGACCGCTTCATACTTTGTTAGGAGTGTGATTTTGAGCGTTATCAAGTGCAACCTCATAGGCAAGTTGTAACTAAGTATAATCAGCCTCTGGAATTGTGACATTGACATGGGCTCCGTGCTTCATGTCTGAGCCATATGCGCTCCTATAACTGTATTTGAGCCTTCTGGGCTCTGGCTCTATTGAGGTTAGTGATGCCAACTCAAGCATAGCAGAGATTGGTAAGGGAACCAAACATCAAATAGCTCGCAGTCCATATTACTAGTTCTCATGACTTCATATTGCTGTCGAGAATAATATAGCCCTATAGGAACTTTATAATCATATCTCATACGTAAACTCATGTATAATATCGACATGCCCAACCTATATACCACACGTCGCTTAGTAGCGTACATGGCCCCTTAGGCCTAACACAACTATCTCTCTAAAGCATTCCGTGTAGCATCCAGGGCATATTCCATGTATCCATAAGCGGCTAGATGTCATTGAAAGCAATTATAAGATCAGTAGGCTTATAAAGAGAAAAGGGGCGAGGTCTAGGGTGACCTGGGCGATAATCATGGAGTCATACTAGTACAATGGTAGTTCCTAAGCGAATAGCAAGGTTGTCGACAACCAACTATATGGTTTCCTCACCTAAAATGACTACGAAATTGCTAATAACTAGATACGATTCTAAGTAGTCGGCCGAATATCCTACAAAAAGTCACTATAATTATTAACTTTGAGGTGAAGCTTGTGATACTAAGGTTCTAGTCCTATATGCGTCAACCTAGTTTATCCATATAGCATATAGCTCATATGAGCAATTTGTAGCCCGTAGGTAGGCATGTCGAACTTAGCCCTTCTAGGCGGCATGTACATGGGCATCTATATGGTAGCCATATAGGCATTGGCCCCCACGTCTAAAAGTGAAGTAGATCCCTACTTAGGGTGTCATGGTCTATCTGATTACAACAGCTATAGTGTTCCTAAGTGACCTATACGGCAAGCTGTGTAAGTCGTGTGATTTGTATAGGGTTACTAGCAATAGGTAATTCACCTATCAAGCTACCACCCAGTTTATTAAGCAGCCTAGTGCCAATGACATGAAGGTAAAGGACACTCTATCCCACAATTCTAATCTGTAGGCGTCAAGATACACCAACCTGTAGGAAAGCTTCTGTATATATTGCTGTCAACAGAGAAAGTTCTATAGCCAAGAAATTTGCACCCTA
Source organism: Datura stramonium (assembly GCA_018107945.1). NCBI lineage: Eukaryota > Viridiplantae > Streptophyta > Magnoliopsida > Solanales > Solanaceae > Datura > Datura stramonium. Next base: position 231,215 of record JACEIK010000497.1, on the reverse strand, counting down.
TCTTTGCCCAACCTATCAAAGTACGCTCAACAGCTAACTATAAGCCCCTAAGGCCTTTGTATGGTAACAGCACGACATCATTAACCCCTCTAGACGGTAAATAAGTGAACGAGGGAAATCTCTATGATGTTTCTAGCGATAGTCAAACTGAATATACTCTTCCCAACAAGGGATACTACATTACAACCTTAATTCATCTCATAGTAGCTAACCACAATATGCATAATCATAATCTACTACAAGGTACAATTCGTATCATCTATGCGGCTTGAGAATACTTGCCGAAAGAGATTAGTCTTAACATATCTCAATAGTCAAATTCTGCTCAATAATTCCCTACTTCGATCAAGAACTCTTAGTCCCTCCATACTCTAGCTTATGCAGCCAAGGTAATAGGGCCTTTATAGTTCCAAGGAAGTTAGGTCAAGCTGACCCTCAATTTTACAAAAACATAACAACAACGTGTCATTTGAATCAATTCGGCGAAACCTTGTGGTGTTATAGATTAGAAAGGTAGAAATACTTACTTAAACCTTGTAGACACGTTAGACTTAAATAGGAATGATTTCTATGGCTTCTATTCAGGGTTCCATCTAACCAATCCAATTTTAAGATTCAACTAAAGTAGATATGTTCTTCATAGGCCCGAGAATCATTAGCCAAGAAGAATTAAGCGATTGGAGATGATTTCATAGCATAAACACACATTCAATTTGATGAAGAATTGTCATAGTATAGCTCACCCTAGGCCGAGCTCTTAAGTGATGAAATGTTTTAAATAAAACATATAACTTAATAACATATATATAGAGGCGGTGGTGGGGGTCACGGCTTTCACGCCCCATTCGCCGGCATAGAGTCTCCCGATGCGGCGCCCCTTGCAGAGGTGGGATGTGCACGATGCAGTGCTCCTTGAGGCTTGCCTCGGTCTCCTTCCACCCACTCGCTCGATAACATGCTCGCGCATTCCACCTTTGAGCCTTCTCGCATGTGCCATATTCTAAACACTCTCAACAAGTACACGCACATGCGGAGCTAAACACAAAAATTTATAGGGTGTAACATCATTTCCCCCTTGGGACATTCATCCTCAGATGTAATTAAAGTCTTAAAACTCAATTCTTAGGATTTGTAGAAAATTTGGGTAAGTCTCCCACGTAACATGGACTATCTAAAACACAAGAAGCATGAAAAAGCCCAACGCAGGTGTCTCACGGGACGCTACAAATAACTGAATAACATAGTTCTACAACATATATGTAAGCAACTGATAATAATAGCAACAAAGAAACTATACAGCACTGAGAACTATCTCTCCGCCAATGGAATTATGCAGTCAGTGTATTATCATCATGAGAGAAGCTCACGAAACAAGTGAGGATATCTAGATTCATGCAGTCCTTAAAACATGTTATCTCTTGACATTTCTATTTCTCTATAAGGCTTTAACAGAAGCCATCTTTGATTTCTGGAAATCTACGGATCTTTCTATCTAGTATAACTTCATGGAGTCTTCACATAAGATAACACTTACTGTTGCAGTCATTGGGACAACCCAGAAGGTTCTCTTACACCTTGCGTAACATCGATTACGCAGAAAGACTGGATGAACAAATTCTCTCTGAAGGAAATTCTAACTCATAGGCCACTTGGCCCATATCATGAGAGGATTCGGTATGGCTTAATATATTTATGGTTAAGCTACTAGCCCTTCTTTGTCAAATCTCATATGCCTTTCATAGCGGAACTTCCGAGGGATGCCTAGTCATCCAACCTTTTCAAAACTCTGATCTATTCCACTATATCGAAATAGGACTTCTAACGACTCGAGTTGTTGATGGGCGTTCTCTAATGAGCTTAACTTTTCCTTGTCCGATTGTGTCATATGCGGGTCAATCAACCACGACTCGTCTATTCCAACCCATACTATCGGGAACTTGCATTTCGATCCATATAAAGCCTTATAACGTTCAATCTTGGTGGTAGAATGGTAACTGTTAATATATGCTAAATGAATAAAGGTAGGTATTGACCCAGCTTCCTTTAACTCTAGCACACACACTAGTAACATATCCTCAAGCGTCACGAATGAGTGCGCTCTACTTGATCAGCTTGTCTGGGGACACAGAGTTGTACTCAAGTTAACCTGCATCCTCAAACCTTTTTGAATTGACTCCCGAAATCTAGCTATAAACTGGGCCCCTCTGTGAGATGATGACTAACTTTGAGAGCCATGCGGAGTCAGGACTATCGCTTTAATGTATAACTTCGGCCATAATCTTAAGCGAGAACGTAGTTCTGATCGGTAAGAAATGGGCTGATTTCATTGGCCTTTCAACAATGACCCAAGTAAGTCAAATTTACGCCTAGTATAGAGGTAAACCCATAATTAAATTCATCACAATTCTTTCCCACTTTCACGAGCACATTATCTCCTAAGTTAGCCGTCAGGTTGCTAATGCGCATCTTTTAGCTATTGTGGTGGGACACTGCATACCAATTCAGCTATATCTTGTTTTCATCCCTTCTACTATAATCTACTGGAGAAGCCCAATAATATTTAGAGTAGAGAGTCATCTTAGTTCAAGACTTCATATCCTGTTATTTCAAAGTCAAATAACTCTTCCCTACGAGCCCCTTACCTCTAGAGCTATACCGGGATAGAGTCTTAGTACTGTTGCTCTTTCATCCCCTCAACTAGAGATGACACTGCAATATTCTGGATCACAACCCCTCTTTGTCATCTGAGTCCATCAACTAGACTCCTAGTTGGACAAGCTAGTGCGGCTCTCAAGTCAATTCTCTCTTTTCTGGCCTCAAATATGATATATTGCCAATCGATCTACGAGTAAGGGAATCAACTACAATGTTAGCTCTGCACAGGTGAATACAAGATGTTTACGTCGTAACCCTTTAGAAATTCAAACTAATGATATTATCCTAATTCAACTCTTTACATTTAAAAAAAAATCTTGGAGGTTCCTATGATTAGTGAAGGCATCTACATGAGTGATCTTGGGCATAATTGCATGCCCAAGTGCTACTTTACAACTCAATTTAGTCTTGTTTATCTACTTATTTGTATACATTTTCATATGATTGTTCGTCTGATGCGGATGACTACACGCAAGTGCACGTGGTCGAACAAGTAGTAAAATGGCTCAAGTAAGCCAAAGTATCGATCCACAGGTGGACTACGGTATCAATCTACTCAAGTGTCAATAAACTTTTAACTCCTAAAAATGCGGACAACGGTGTGAAGAAGATTTTGATACTTTGTTTTAATTTTATACTAAGTCTAAAGCTTGAATATACAATTTAGTCGAACTATAAGTATGAGCATGCTGAGGCTAAAACGAACATGTAGAGAAATAAATTATCAATACAATTTGATTTATCTTTCTCAGGTTGCTAGTCAAATTATTGCCTATGGATAAAACTCTAGGCACAAGCAACTTAAGAATCATAATCCTTCCACCTACATTTTTGTGATAAAAAGAAATTCATGTTACGGCACTGAAACCAGTTCCGTAATTGACTAATCGACTTTCGGGTATATTTCTATCACAAAAAAGTAAATCAATTCTCAATTTTCCCAAACTAAGAAAAGATCATATCCTATCAATTCACAACTTTCCAATTTCTTGCTCTTTTGAGTTGAAACCGGACTTTTTAGATATACATTAACATTGGCCACACATTAATGCAGTAAGAACAAAAATTAATAGAACAACCATGGAAGAAAAGATGGAAAACCAAATGATCAATAATCACATTTCACCAAAATGTGCAACCTCAATAAAGTGAATTTAGCCACTCATTTGTGGATTTAAACATCATCAAATGAGTGTAAATCATACAAACAATTGAAAGAAAGGAGAAAGAGATAGAAGAAAAACCTAAGATTTTCGTCCCCTCAATACTGTCCTTGCGTTCTTATACCAAGTCAGAGTATAATTAAAAATGAACCTAAGTGTTCTATTTATACTAGTGGAATTTTTCCCGGAATAACACAACCCAGCGTGTCACGGAGTGCATCGGGCACTGCCTCCGTGACACGCCACAAACATTGACCCTTCTTGGAATCCGGTCATCCGGTATTTAAGCCCAATGTGCCCGGCATGCATAGCCATATTTTGCCCATTCTTCACGGCCCCAACGCGCATCTTCCTTCAGGTCTGTGTTCCGAGGTGATAGTGTCAACGTGCCACGGAGGCAACGCGGACCTTCACTGGAACCTGGCTCATTTTCAGCATCCGGGCAGAATGCATCCGCAATGGCAGCGTAACACGGCTCCATCGGAGCCCCTTTAATCCATGCTTTCCTTGGCCTTTTCCTTGCTCGCTTAGGTCCATTCCCAATTTCTCCCGACATGCATCTTAGCTTCATAAAATTATATTTTCCCTGCAAAACTACGCTAATCATATTGGTTAGTATAAATTCACATTTAACCACAATTTACATGAGAATGTACAAGCGTGATGGATAAACAAGGCAGGCAGCGCATTTGAGTATCACTTGGGCATATAAATCTGCCCAAGATCACTTACCCACACATAAAACCTCGTTAGATCTCCCGAACAATAATCTTACACCTCATGCAATTGACAGCCAATCATGGCTACTTTTTGGCTCGGTAATCCAGTACGGTTATACGTTATTTAGTATAGCAAATCATGAAGAAAACATGCATAGTCTCATCAATACAATGACATTCAACACATTAAGACCTCCTAGACTCAAGAATCGACTCTCGATATCGGCAAACTCATGCAAATCAGCCTGATCAAGATATCCGACACGAAGTTCCCAATCTCTCGTCGAGCATGTGCCCTCACAACACAGAAATTTTCCCTTTACTGGTATATGAATTCAAAAACATTACATGCGGGGGCATATAAACACGATTTTCCCTCTCCCAAAAGAATTCACATGCATCATGTCATGAACCTTAGGCTTGCCCTTAAGTGTATTACTCCACTAATATAAGGACGTGATGTAAGATCACGTAGGACTTAACGGGTTGTAATGTAAGCTACGGAACTAGTAAATGTTGGCTAACCAATAATAGCAACTAGCATCATAAGCGCTTTTCGATACATCCCATAAACATTATGGGCATTGTTTCTTCCTTCATCCTCTCATTCTTGAAGTCTTTCTTCTTTTTTTTTGTTTGTCCCCACTTCTTTAAGCACACCCGACTTAACAACAAGATTAGTTATACATCTTTATTTTCTTTAAATCATCGAGTGCACCTTTGACCTTTTCTTTACTTTCATCACTTTGCTTTTTCTTTTCTTTTCACAATTCTTTCTCCTTGACACTGTAGGAAAATTATTTTTTTTCTTGGCGCTTAAGAGTTTTGGATCAAATTCACGGATAATCGAAAGAAAGGGTTAAGCTAGGTTTACACCTTTTACCGACGAAAAAATATGGCTAAAGGCTCGATGGGCTAACTAGGATTGACCTTCAAGGTGGGTATGAAAAGAAAAAACTTTTCGGTTCAAACAAAAACCTACATCCTTTCCTACCTACTTCTTCATTTCATTTCGTACACACACGAGGCAAGTTCTAGATAATTCACAATAGCATGAGAATAATGAAACCTCTCCATACACTCATTGCACATACTCAACTCAAGACATATTCACAGACTCTTCAATCAGCCAATTACAAGAATTCAAACATTAAGCCTCAATCACACCGAATCAAACTCTATGGCCTAGGTATCTCAACATATTTACAAGTTGCATGCTTTCATATGAATCACCTTTGCTTTCTAAATATCATATTAATACAACCCTTATAAGGGAGTCCGCACCTTAAAGTAGCAACACGTTTGGGATACAAACAAACAAGCAAAAATAAACTATAAGAACAAACTACTCCTATCGACTACATTTAACTTAAGACGGTCGTCATCCATCCATCATGAGAGCAGTCACTATTGCGACTTTGATTCGATAGGACTATTCTCATTAAAAGAACCGAAAACAAACGCCGAGAAACCTAATCATAAAAATAATTAAATGAAAATTTTTAAAAAATATCGAATGATTTCGATAAAAAATATTTAAACAACCGGTAACAACATTCAACAGCACACAATAGCTTCACATTAATTACAATACAATACATACACACAAAAATCACTTGAGGTCACAATTTTTTCAAGCACAACAACGAGAACACTTCCGATATCAACAAAAACAAGGAGATAACAACCAGCACTAACTATCCACGCCGTCGAACACTTTGTCCCGGTGTTCTTGAATTCAACATAGCAAAAAGTGGGTGGTGAAACTCCACACGATCAATCAAAGTATTCAACTTGCCGTTAGGTGCGGCTTGCCTCGTCTCACATATCCGAATCGCCCCGTCGTCCTCATCCGACTCAACATCAGTGTCCTCACGATGTCTCACTCGTGTAGTGGGGACGTCTTCATCCTGAGCTCCACAAAAGCGGGCCACCGACATAGAGCCCTAACGTTTTGCGCCAAAGGGAGTAGTCTAAGTCGAGGCGCACGGCTCATCCTCACATTGAGCCCACGCGTATGTAAATTCAGACATCTGCATCCCGAACATACGGGCCATATACTGATTATCCGAGCATGTCGCTCGGCTGAGTGAGAACTGGCCCTTGAGTGGTGTCGGGTGCCTTGGTCTTTTTGACATCCACGGCACACCTATCCATACGGGATGTAGTCGGGAGCCTCTTCCTTAATATCCAGGGCCACCGCGAAGCGTGGTCAACAAGCCACCAAAGCCGTACCTGTGCCCCTGATGCAAACGGGCTCTCTTCATGGCGAGATGATCACGCCCCAACATTAATTTCCATCCCTTTCATCGGGGCATATACCAAGCACACACGATCTGCAGGTGACATCTCAGTCATGTGCACCCCCGGGATAATCTGAGGACAAACAGTGCACAGACCGAATCACAGCCTTGTTCATGCGAGTAGGGCGGGTGTGCGATGGTAGCCTCTCTCCTTATGCTGCTCCACCGTGTTGTCGAACGAGCTCCACACGGGTACGTCTGATATTCGCATATGGTTGGTGGTGATGTTTAAATTCTTAGGAGTACATGGGCGTGTTTGTTTCCCGCCCCCAAAATGGCGTCGAGGTGATGGGGCTCAAAAGTGACAATTTGCCACCTAATGCGACGGTGTGACTGCGGAGCGTCGGGTTCCAGTTGGCGTAGAACTCCCGAATCAAATGGAGATTGCAGTCATAGGCTCTTCAAAGATGAAGTTGACCCGGCCGGCGTCAATCCTATGTACGATTACGGGAATTCACATTATAGCTCCCTTTACAATAATGCTCCTCAAGGAAGTATTTGTTCTCCTTGCTTCTTTGTGTACCACTTCTTCCCGTCGTCGAGTCACCCATCGGGGTTCCGTATTGATAAGCGTTGGCTGCGCCCAGGCTGCTGGTGCTGCTGGGACTGCTGCTCCGGTCTGATCCTTTTCTGAGCGCCCGATGTAGATGCCCCCTTTCCTTTGTCTTTTTTTGCCGACATCGTTCACCGCCAAATCAAACAGGCAGGTCCCCAGTGTTATTCAGAGTGAAAATTAGCCTCGACTAAGGTTGGGTTAAGTTAAGCCACCCCACACTTAGTCTTCAGCCACAATTACAATAGTTCGGAAAGACAATCCTACTCTTCAATTTTTTACAATTCACGTACCTCATTGCATTGAGATAGTCGATGGGATAATTATATGTACTACTCAGATTTTGTACAGCTAATCACAACCTTACCATCGATCACATTTAATCACATAGCACTTAGCCCAATTTTTTCAATAACAACAACCTATGCAATTCACCAATTTCATTTTCCCGAAAATCCCTTGTTTATTTAGCATATTCAACATTAATTACAACATAAATTACATCACCCAACATGCACAACCCAAGATATTTCACGTGGCAGCCCAATTTAGCTTCTTCCTATTCAACTTCTAACCCTATAGGTACCAATTCCCACAAAATTCAATCAAACATGCATTCACATCGAGTTCATATAATCACAACGATACTCTGAACATCTAATCAACAATAACTTAAATGAATTCAAGCTTAATTTACAACTAGGGCTGAGTTTACTCACCTCACATGCTAAAAATAAAAAATTTAGGCAAAAATTGAGGTTAAGTTCAAGAACATACCTTTACTTCGATGAACTTGAAGAAAGAGTTGAAGAAAATTTGATTCTAGAACCATTAATGTCACGTTGGAAGGGGGATTTTTGGGTGTTTATGGAGGAGTGAAAATGGGAAAAATGAGGATTTTGGGGTTAAAAGGAGAGGTTTTCACGCGGGTGCCGGTGGCCGGTGTGACCCGGCGTAAGATAACACCTCAGCGTGTCACGGATGGTAGCAGCGGAGTACCCCCTCCGTGAGCACGGAGCCACCATCACTTGCAGGTGTTCTGGAATTTGTGAAGATTCGAATTGCCTTCAACGTGTCATGGAGAATTGCTTGGAGGCCCTCCTCCGTTACACGGGCTCATCGTGTAGGCTCCTTTATCTAGCCACTTTTTATTTTTCTCCCTCAATTTTTTCCTTTGCGATTCTTTACATTTCTGCCCTCCGTTCAACACCAAAATTCTCTCACTACAAGAAATTGGTTAATTCATAGTTTCAACGCACACAAAATTTTGTTTTTTTTTTTTCATTTTTATTTTTTATTTTTTTCTTTTTCAATTATTTCTCACACGCATTACATTCACCAAAAATGGGTCAACACACAAATTTTAAAATTTTCCTCAAGCATCAACTTAACATTTAACGAGGTGAGGAATACTCCCTGAGCCTTTAGGCTAGGCGCTGACATGCTTCGTTCAACTTTGCACAGAGTGGGTGTTCGACCCCACACTTTTTCTCTTCCATGCTTGTTAGCTTCCTCCTCCACAGTACTGGACTTCCCCCTCCATACCAATAATAACATTTCCACCAAAACAACAAAAGATGAAAAATGAATAAAACAACTCTAATACAGAAATTAAAATGGTACCCTTGGGTTGCCTCCCAAGCGGCGCCTAATTTCCCGTCGCTGACATGACGTATTACATTCTCCCCACTTTTTCCTCCACCTTGAGGATATCAATCTCACCCTAGTTTCTTCTCTAATTTCCTCTATCTGTTTCTAGGGGTGGTGGTGAAAAATTGTAAGGACCAAGCGGTAGATGTTGCCTTTTTGAACTTATTGGCCCTCAAGTAAGCGAAGTCATTTGTCTTTCAGAGTTAGCAAATTTCAAAATATCTGAGGACTTGGTCCTCCTCTAGACATTTCTCTATAAGCTTGGGAGACTCTATTTCTATGTTGTCAACCAAACTCAATGTCGAAAAATGCTTGAGTGGGGTCAATACCTTGATTCTGAAACTGCATTGTGATTGACCTCCTTACTAGAATACACCTTCTCCGCATCAGCATCTGTCTCTCATTAATGACAAATGGTATACTCTGTCTCTTCTTGATTGCATGAATTTTCCCTAAGTGTGATCCCATCACGGGGACCCTCAAGAGATTCTAGTTGTGGAGTGTTATCCACCGTTCACCCTTTCTTCCTCTTGTAGTTCCTCTTGAACATAAGCCTATAAGCATTACACAATTTATCCACAAGCTTCAACCTCGGCCAATCATCTCCCTAGTGACTTTAGCAGCTCATCCTTTCTAGAGCCTACGCATTCTCCTCTTCTTCGAGATTCTCAAAAGCGCCATCGCCTCTTTCATTGCTTCTGATTGCTCAGGGGAGTTGTTTCAGCATGTCTTCTATTCGAGCTTGGCGTCCAAGTCCTCATTTTCAGCATGCCTATATTCATCAAAAACAATAGAAGGATCATAGTAGGGGCTCGGGGGAGTATGCATTGAGCGACCATCCCAATGGCCATCTTGACCACCACATCTATTGCCATGATATTCTGATGTTGCCACAAGTGGTGTCCCCACAATTCAGACAAGATTCGCCAAGATATGAGTATCCACCATTTAAACCATTTGTGTTCCATGATGTCATGTCAAAAGGGTATCAAAAAATCAAAAAGAATTAAAGCAAACACTAAGATAAGTTGTCATCACTTATGTAGAATTTGTAATAATTAGAAAACAATTTTACCAATTGCTAGTCCCCGGCAACGGCGCGCAAAGCTTGTTCAAATCGATCACAGATGACTACACGCAAGTGCACGTGGTCCGAACAAGTAGTAAAATGGCTCAAGTAAGCCAAGTATCGATCCACGGGAGGCTGGATACGATATCAATCTACTCAAGTGTCAACAAACTTTAACTCTAAAAAATGCAGACAATAGTGTGAAGATGATTTTGATACTTTGTTTTAATTTTATACTAAGTCTAAAAACGAATATACAATTTGATACGGTATAAGTATGAGCATGCGAGGCTAAAAGCAGACATGTAGAGAAATAAATTATCAATACAATTTGATTTATCTTTCCTCCGGTTGCTAGTCAAGAATTATTGCCTATGGATTTAAAACTCTCGTATTTAACCCAACAGGAATCATGAACCTTCCACCTACATTTCTGCTATAAGAAGAAATTCATATTTTATGCAAAGCCAGGATTCCATAATTGACTAATCGACTTTCGGTATATTTCTATCACAGTGAAATCAATTCTCAATTTTCCCAAACTATGAAAAGATCATATCCTATCAATTCACAACTTTCCAATTTCTTGCTCTCTTAGGTAAATAGGATTGCTAGATATACATTAACATTGGCCACATTAATGCGGTAAGAACAAGAATTAATAAACAACCATGGAAGAAAAGATGGCAAACCAAATGATCAATAATTACATTTCACTACAAATTTTCTTAACCTCAGCAAGAAGTGAATTTAGCCACTCATTTATGGATTAAACATCATCCAATGAGTGTAAATCATACAAGCGATTAAAGAGGAGAAGAGATGAGAAAAACCTAAGATTTTCGTCCCTCAACTACACCGTAACCCACGTTCTTGCTCCACCAAGTCAGAATAATTAAAAATGAACCTAAGTATTCTATTTATACTAGTGGGAATTTTTCCCGGAATAACAAACAGCGTGTCACGGAGTGCATCGCGAGCAGCGCCTCAGTGACACGCCTAAGCGTTGACCCTTCTTTTGGAATCCGCTCATCCGGTGTTAAGCCCAGCGTGCCACGGCATGCAACGTGTGGCTTGGCCAACGTGCCACGGCCCCAACGCGCATCTTCCGCTGGAATGCCATGTTCCAGGTGATAGTGTCCAACATGCCACGGAGGCAACGCGGACCTTGGCTGGAACTTGGCTCATTTTCGCTTATCCAGGGCGAGAATGCATCCGCGATGGTAGCGTGAAATGGCTCCATCGCGGAGCCCACTAATCCATGCTTTCCTTGGCCTTTCCTTGCTCGCTTCGAGTCCATTCTCGATTTCTCCCACATGCATCTTAGCTTCATAAAATTATATTTTCTGCAAACAAGCGTTAATCATGTTTAGTTAGTATAAATTCACATTTGCTTCCCCCAATTTACATGAGAATGTACAAGCATCGTTGGATAAACAAAGACGAAATGATGCATTTGAGTATCACTTGGGCATATAAATCTTCCCAAGATCAGTGATTTTATATAAATGTGAATATATGTACTAACCAACATGATTAGTCCTTGTTTTGTAGGTTTAAAATGAATTTGAGGAACTAATTTATAAGTTGGTGAAGTAGAGGACTGGAGTCAGGAGCAAATTACAAAAGTCAGCAAGGAATCATGCCTTGTAAACTGGCCGCAATCGAGCAGCCTGCGCGCCCGGCCGATATCACGCCATGCCATCGGCTTGCACGGGCGGCGTGCCACACAAACCATCGCGGCAAGCCTCGGCCTATTGTCATCCTAAGGTGATTTCCAGTGTGCATCCGCGTTACCACCTCCATGTCATGGAAGTGCTCAACGATACACTCCGTGACACGGAGCCATTCCACATGCCGAGCATAATTTTGTACAATTCTCATTTACTATAAATTGGTCCCTTAGTTCAAAAACCATTTTGTCACGATTTTATTTTGAAAAACCACCTTGTAGTGAAGGGAGAAGTGAGAGAACTCACCTAGGGTTCATCAATTTCATCTTCTCCTCTACCAATTCTTGTAAGTATGTTACTTTAACAATGTTTTCTTGTAATTTTATGAACTTGAATGGCTAGAACCCTTCCTCTAGGGTTGAAGCCATTAGTTATGAGTGTGTTTTTACGAATTGGCTTTGGAATTAAGTTATTGATTGTTGTTTTGTCTTGCAATCTTAATGATGGTTGTTTTGTGGTTGATCACCATGAAAACACACACGTTAAACTTAGGCAAATGCTTGAGAAAGCAAACCTAGGGAAGAACATAAAATGTAGGAAGCAAGTTCTTGTCTTTTGATAAGATTTTGTGGTTAGGATAGAAATATACCTAATACCTTTCTTGGGTGATAAAATGGGAAGAGAGAAAGACACCGGCTTAGATTTGTCCACTCCACCACTCGCAGTGATTTGTGAACCTAAGATTGTTAAATGATTGGGAAGTGAATGCCCCTAATCAATGGCATAACCCCATAAACCACATCCACGTAGTTAATTGCCCGCGAACTAGAATTAGCATCCTCGCTCACAATGTAGTAGTGAGGCTAGTTTGTCGTGTTTATAGGTTCGGAAGACCATGGACATGCAATTCTAATTGTGAGATGATGACAATTGATAGTTTCATACTTAAACCATTGCAAATAAAAGTATCGCATGATTATAAGAGGCTTTAACTCTATGTTCTCCTTGAATGAATTGAGTATTTCGTTGACAAATTTAGACTTAATTAAACTCTATCAAAAACTACCATAATCAACACTTGCGTAATTTAATCTCAAGCTTGAACTTGATAGTTAGCTGGGTGGTCAGTCCTTATGGGTTCGACATTTCGGCTCTTAAAAGGAGCCACTACATTACTTATACGACCCGTACACTTGCTGCCGGGCTCAACAGTTTTGGCGCTGTTGCTGGGGACTCGGCGAAGTTTAGATAATTTATCTATTTTTGTGTGATTTTTAAATTTCCTTAAGTGTTGAGAAACTTGGTCATAGTCGACTTGTGCGGGTGACGGGTTGTCTTCTTAGGGCGGCTAGAATAGAGGAAGCATGGAACGTTGCTTGAACCTGAACGTCAAATCCATTTGCGAAGGGAGAGTAGCTCTTGAGCAAAGATTGAAAAGACATCAATAGAAGGTACAACAACAACCGCGAAGGACAAGCACATTTGTCACCGGAAGCAATGGCAACCAGAACCGGTTCAGCGAAGTAGCAATCCTACGGCGGGCGACTAATGTGAACTCTAGTATCCGTAAACCGGAGCCTGGAGGAACTTTGAATTGAAACATGGTGCAGCTTTTACATTCTAGTGGTCGATTCACTGGGATGGCACATGAGGACCTGGCTGACACTTACGAACTTTCTTGAGGTGGTGACACGTTTGTCCCCACCGACGTCTCACGGTGTATCCGACTTACCCTCTTCCAATTTTCATTATTAGGAGAGGCAAAGAAAATAGTTGAAAGTTAGTCATAGGCTCTATAACTTCATGGAATGATTTGGCAAAGTTCCTTATCATATTTTTCCTTCAGGCAAGTGCTGAGGATTGAAGTAAACAAAATCTTTTGAGTTTCAAGCGAGAGGCGTGAGAATTTATATTTGGCCCAGGAGAGATTCAAACCATTATTGAGAGACTATACCCATCACCAGCAATCGAATGAAGTGCTGGCTCATACCTTTGTAGAAAGTCTAGACCCATATAGAAAATATTACTAGACTACGCATCGGGTGGAGCCAAGCCTTAAGAAGACTTATGATGTGAACTATACCTTTGTTGAATAGAGATTGCTCAAGGAAATCCAAGTGGCACAACGGAGTCATCGAGAGGGGGCAGGAAAAGAGATCATTGTTGATAGAGGTAGATGGTATGAATTTCTTGGCAGCACAGTTAGCTTCGTTCAAGCATCGGATGATGACTCGGTTCAATAAACTGAGTAGAACCAACAACGGGGCCGAGGTTAATCAGTTCGGCAAGCTCCAAGTTGGTGTGAAATTTGCAGTAATAATGGGCACAATGCGAAATCTTGTGGAATGTCCAAGATAAAGCGATTTTGTTGGGAATATGCAGCGGAACAATCAGAATTTTGAAACAACTACAACGAGAAATTGGCGAAACCACCTAAATTTTTCTTGGGGTGGAAACTAAAAGCAAAGTTATCGACAACCTCAACAGCGGCGGTATCAGTAGAATAGGAAGAATGAGTAGTCGGTTGAGCGGAGACATTGAGGAAACATTGCAGAAAATAATGGAGACCTAGACTCAGTTAGCAGAGAATCAGGCGAGGATGGCAGCAGACTTGAAGAATCAGCAAGTGGCCACCCGCAATCTAGAAAAACAAATGGGCCAGATAGCATTTGCTCAGGCTTGTGAATCAGCGGGGGGATTGCCAGTGACACAGATCCTAACCCCGGCAGGTCAATGCCATCAGTCGAGAAGCGGCAAGCAATTAGCCCCAATGCAGTGCCAAAGAAAAGAAAGGAGGTGCAGCCGTAGTTGGTTAGACAAGGACCATCCACGGACAAGGGAGAGAATCAGTCTTTGTGCAACAAAATGCACAATCTTCATTACGGCCAGCACAAAAAGACCACCACCACCATTCCCGCAGAGATTCAGAAGAGCAAGGGAGGAGGAATGTTTCAAAAAGTTCTTTGAGATTTTCCAAAGGAGCTTCACATAAATTTACCTCTTATTGATGTTTTTCTGCAGGGAATGCCAAGTATGCTAAATACTTGAAAGATGTGATGTCGAACAAAGTGGGCCGAGAGTGGATGTCAAACAGTAGCACTAACTGAAGTGCAGTCACAAGGTATTGAGCAAGATTCCGAAAAAGCGCTCAAAGACCCAGGGAGTTTTACCCTCCCCATACAAATTAGTAGCTTAGATGCTACGAGCTTTGTGTGATTTAGAGCGAAGTTAATCTAATGCCCCTATATTTATTTAACACCCTGGGGTTGGGAAAATTGAGGCCAACAAGGTTGATGCTGCAGTTGGCAGATTAGTCACATGTGACACCTGATGGAATAATAGAGGACCTTCTCATCCAAAGATGGGTAAGTTTATTATACTTGCTAATTTTATTATCTTAGATTTTGAGGTTGATGATGCAGTACCCTTAATTTTGGAGACGGCCATTCTTAGCCCTTGGAGGGCGGTAATTGACTTGAGAGCAGGGACCTTAAAATGAGGTCGAGGATGAGAAGAAGAACTCTTTCGAGTATACCAAAAATGAGCCATCCACACTATTGAAAACTGTCGGGTTAGTGTGTTGTCGGAGGATGAGTGTGGGGTGATTCCATAGGTCCATGGCCAAAGAGTAATGACAAGTGTTCGGCCGAAAGTCTGATAAAGGGCTTTAGAGTGTGAAGAAGTTGGAGGAAGAGAGGAACAGAGTGGAGGTTGTTTCCTCTAAAAATCAAAAGAAAAGGATATGGTTCTCGAACGGGAACCCAAATATGAGATATCCCACGAAAATGATAGTCCACATCGTGCCGCTGACGTAAAATAAGGCGCTGCTTGGGAGGCAACCAAGTACATGGGTATCGTTTTAATTTCTTGCATTGAAGTTGAGTTTTGTTTTATTTTCAACTTGTGTTCTTTTCGGTGGACATTTAAGCACGAAGAGGGGGAAATGCAGTACTCAGGTGGAGGAGGGAGGCTAAGAAGCATGGAGAGAGTGTGGGGTCAAACACCTACTTGTGCGAATTTGAAGAAAAACATGCTACTAGCTAGACCAAGAGGACTCAGGGAGTATTTCTCACCCTTTTGAATTTGGATTAGATGCTTTGAGGACAAAGCATGATTTAAGTGTGGGGTGAGGGAAATATAAAATTTTGTGCTTAATGATTTTTGGTGAATGTAGTTCTTGATACATATTGGAATGAATTTTGAGTTGAGACATGACTTCACCACCCATTGGTTTTTTCTTTTCGGTTCTTTTCAAGACGGGTCTTTGAATCGAAAAATGGGGTCTTTGAACTGAAGAATAAAAATTTTTCTTTGTCAGTATATAATGTTTTAGTCATGATTGGGATTCCAGCGATTGATGGATGGCGACCGTCTTGAGAAAAATTAGTCAATAGGTTTGATTTTTGAACCCATAGCTAATTGATGACTTGATATTCTTGTTATGTGCTATAAATGATTGTAAGATGCAAGTATGTCTAGTATTGAAGCATGTGAAAGTGTATAACTTTGTTGAGACACTTAGGCTCTTGAATTTGACTCGATATGATTGAAGCAATGTTTGTATTCTTGTGATTAGCTGAGTTAAAAAAATCTGCAGTATGTCTTGAATTAAGCATATTGCCATGAGTGTAGGTTTTTGATTGTGCATTGCTATTGTGGAGTGTCTAGAACTTGTCTAGTGTGTTTATAAAATGAAGCGAAGGATGTGATGTAGGAAATGATTTGACATTTCTTTGAATGAGCCAAATATTTAATCCTTGCCTTACCTACCTTGAATATTGAATCCTAGTTAGCCCCCATTGAGCCTTAAGCCTATTCTTTAATAGCTACAGCATAAGCAATCCTTTTTCTTTTCATCGGCCTTGAATTTAATCCAAAACTCCTAAGCGCTTAAGTGAAAAATTCCAAAGAGTGAAGGAGTGAAGCGGAAAAAAGAAGGAAAAGTAGAAGTTGTGAAAGTTGAGAAAAGGACAAAGGTACACTTGTGTAAAAATGGTTGATTATTAGTAGGGAGTAAGAAAATAAATGAATGGAAAAAAATTGATTAAGTACTCCTTACTACTAGCTGTATGTGTGTAAAGAAATGGGAACAAGAGAAGAGAAAATTCCAAGATTGAAAAGAATGAGGAGGAAGTAAGAAAAGAGATGTCCTTAATGAATGTTGGATGTATTAAAAGCGTTTGGGGAGATAGTCACTGTGCGCGAGAATAGTACCTGCCCGTCCCTTAGCTTACATTACAACCCATTAAGTCCTACTTGATCTTATGTTTATACATCCTTAAATTAGTGGAGTAAACACTAAGGGCAAGCTTATGGGTCATTACATGATGCATGTGAATTCTTGCAAGTGAGCGTAATTTTATTCATTTACCCATACATGTTGTATTTAAAATTTGCGTGTGAAAATGGGTAACTCTCTTGTTGTCGAGGGCACATGTTTAACGAAGTTATAATTCATGTTGGATTTCTTGATCAGTTGAAGTGCATGAGTTTGCTAAGATGGAGAGTCAAGTCTTGAGGTTAGGAAGTCTTAACATAGTTAAAATTGATTTAAAAGGTTAAATCTTGCATAATTCTATTTGTAACTTGCTATCTTACACTGATAATTGTAGTGATAGCTTGAATTGTCTTGCTAAATTAGCTATGTGTGTGTCTTCATGTGCATGAGATGTAAAAGGTTTGTTCGAGCAGACAAGACTTTAAGTGTGGGGTTGTGATCTTGGGCATAATTGCATGCGCAAGTGCTACTTTATAACTCAATTTAGTCTTGTTTATCTACTTATTTATATAAAACTATGTTTGATTTTATATAAATGTGAATATATGCTAGCTTAACATGATTAGTCCTTTGACTTTTGTAGGTTTAAAATTAATTTGAGGAACTAATCGATATGTTGGTGAAGTAGAGGAATGGAGTCGGAAGCGAATTACAAAATTCGGCAAGGAATCATGCCTTGGCAAGGCAGGCTGCCCACAGGGCGTGCCACGTTGTGCGTGTTCTGCGCCCGGCTCCGTGCTACACCAATGCCGGGCGAGAGGGAGGCAGCAAGCGGGCGGGCACCTGCGCGCGGTAGCCGTGCCATGCCGGGCACCACACACGCCCGGCCAGGTGTCACGCATGCCATCGCGCTGCACGGGCGGCGTGCCACGCCGGCCACCGTGGCAAGCCTCGGCCTATTGTCATCCTAAGGCGATTTCCGGTGTGCATCGCGTTACACTCCGTGTCCCGGAAGTGCTCCGCGATACGCCGTGACAGCGAGGCCATTCACGACGAGGCATAATTTTTGTACAATTCTCATTTACTATAAGAATTGGTCCCTTAGCTCTAAAATCATTTTGCCTTTGATTTTATTACGAAAAACCACCTAGGGTGAAGGAGAAGTGGAGAACTCACCTAGGGTTCATCGATTTCATCTTCTCCTCTACCAATTCTTGTAAGTATGTTACTTTAACAATGTTTTATTGTAATTTACGAACTTGAATGGCTAGAACCCTTCCTCTAGGGTTTAAGCCGCGAGTTATGAGTGTGTTTTTCTGAATTGGCTTTGGAATTAAGTTATTGATTGTTGTTATTGTTTGCTTGCTTAATGATGGTTTTTTTAATGATTGATCACCATGAAAACACACACGTTAAACAAGGCAAATTCTTGAAAGCAAACCTAAAGGGAAGAACATAAGAATGTAGGAAGCAAGTTCTTGTCTTTTGATAAGATTTTGTGGTTAGGATAGAAATATACTAATACCTTGCTTAGGTGATAAAATGGGAAGAGAAAGACAAGCAGATTTGTCACTCCACCACTTGCAGAAGTTGTGAAGCTAAGTTTGGTTCAGCTCAGTTTTAGATGCGAAAGGACCCTAATAAATGGCATAACATAAACCACATCCACGTAGTTAATTGCCCACGAACTAGAATTAGCATCGTAAAACGCTGCAATGTAGTAAGTGAGGCTAGTTTATTTAGTAATTTGAGGTTCAGAAGACCATGGACATGCAATTCTAATTATATGAGATGACAATTCATAGTTTCATACTTAAACCATTGCAAATGTGATATCGCATGATTATCGGCTTTAACTCTATGTTTCTCCTTGTATGAATTCAGAGTATTTCGTTTACCACATTTAGACTTAATTAAATTCTATCAAAAACTTCTATAATCAACACTTGCGGCATTTAATCTCAAACTTTTAACTTGATAGTTAGGCCGAATTGGTCAGTCCACAGCCGTTCGACATTCCACTCTTAAAAAGGGTCACTATATCACTTGTGGCTTACATACAACTGCGGGCTCAAAAATGAGCACCATATGTCACGCCCCGATCCTACACCTGGGCGTAACAAGGTACTTCAAATCACAAGTGACCCCAGTCAACCCCTGATCTATCATACACTAGCATTACGAGTAAACATGTACAGTAGGAACTTTTAAACAACAGTATTAACTAATTTAATAAAACGTAAAGACTAAAAGTAATGAAGAAGAAGTAGCATTTTTTTGAAATACGTCTACGAAAAATTAAATTAAGCCATCCACCGAGGATTCTTGGGATAGGCCCCCAGCTAAATCTAAGTCTATAGAGAATCATAACTCAACTGATGAAAATAAAACAAGGCCCTCGAATTATAAGGTCTCACATTTGATGCGCACAAAGTTAGATACTGCGAAGCGTAAGAAGCTATCTCTCTTGAATGCGAGAACACAAGCTATATCATGAAGCGATACGACATAAAAATATGCGTCGATACTTTGAATTACTGAGTATGCGATAGATAACATGCATAACATGAATAACTAATATCTGAAATAGTATGGCATTACATGACCAATGAAGGCCCAAATCTGGCGGTATAGAACTTGTATGGTCAGTTGACCACATTGATCGTCGAACATGCCCTAAGTCATTTGATGTGAACTGAACTAGCTGAGATGGACTAGGCTAAATTGTATTGAACTGGACAGATTAGTGGGAGAGTCTCTAACCGACATATAACCATGTGAGCTAGATGTGGATTCCGATTTATATACCCCTTAGATAGGACCCAAATACCTTGCGGGGTATAAAGGCATGAGTACAGGTGATCACCAAAGGTCTGGGGCCGAATAGGACAATAATTTGAATCTTAAATCCTACGCTGGCAATGTAGTTCTAGGAACCTTGGTGTGCTGGAACCCAGTCCGCTTGGTGCTATGTCCTTCTCCTATAAAAATCCCACAATACGAACAACTAGATGATGGCTCAGCTGGGGCCCAAGACTAGTCAAGGACGTATAAATGAAAGTACCCTGAGATTCTTATCGGACCAGATGTTGAAACTGGATTCTAAGATTGGTCGAGGAGAGACTTATGGAAGCGTTGTAACCGTCTAAAGAACTAGCTAATGGCCAGGCTGGGGTCCTAGAGTGCTCCCGGAGCTATAGCGGAATGTCATGACACTTTGATGGAACAAATAACTGAGTTTTTGATTCTGAGTCTGATTTTGATAACTGAGAGTATTACTGACACCTCGGGAATTCTAAAGTCAAACCGATCAGCTGACTTTCAGAGCCTTGATTATTCTAGTACTTAACTAAAATGACTAACAAATTAGAAAATACAAAGCATATAAGAGCTTTTTGAATGAATCTGAATATCGTACAAGTAATTGGGTTTTAACACATACAAGTGGCAAAGCCCTAACTCTGAAGATGCTAACTATTCTCAATAATTCAAAGCTTAAGCAGGATTCTAATTTTTTACTTTTCAAAAGTTAGGGCTGAATTTCTAAATTGATGGAACAAGCATCATTTTTATTACGTTGATGGAAAATAGCTACAATTATCATAGGGATTAAGTTTTTACAAAAAATTAATCAAGAACAATAACAATATCTTCAATTTCGTAAGTTAAGGGCTAGTTTAGAAAGTTAACGAGAGAGGAAGATTTTGGGAACGCAAGGGGAGAACAACCTCCTTGCTGGATTCCCACATACCTGTAGAAGAGAATCTGGTAAAAATCTTGAAGAAGAACTGAGAAGATAAACGTTTTCCTAGCTTCTGATCTGAACTCATGGCGATTCTACGCTCTGGTTTTTTGAGAGGATGGTAGAGGAGGAAGAATTGTCATTGTCCCCTTTTTACAACCTCCCAAGACCCCAAAACAACAAGGTTTAGGAATAAAAGGCTGGAAAAATACTAAAATACCCTGGCAGAAAGAACTGGCTTGCCCGACACGAAACAACAAACCTCGGAAGCGGGTCATTGGTAGGAGCGATGGCCCATTGAATGCGGCCATGGTTTTACAGGTTGAAACAAGGTTACACTGGGCCCATCCGCAGAGTTGGGTCTAGCGGTCCATTGGAAGCAACAACGAGCCATTGATACCCCCTGCAGGAACTAAGTAAGAAAACTGGCATGGGGACAACGGGTGACAAGTATGACTCGTTGGTAGGACCAACGGGCCGTTGTATCGTGGTTCACATGGTGGGTTTTGCAACTAATCGATGGGTGGTCTAGCGGCTCATTGAGTTACCACGGACAATTGTTACCTCCGTTGTTTGAAGAGGTCGTAGACCTCTGAATTAGGATTCAGCAGGAGCGTGGAGAAGACCGTTGTTAGTCAGCGGGTCATCCTATGACTCATTATTTCCCACAGGACAAAGATTCTACAATCCACGACTCTCAACGGCCCGTTGGTTCCACCAACAATCCGTTGTAGGTCGTTGAGATAGAAAATTTCTGGTTTCCTGTGGGTTTTTGTTCGTACAACGTCAATTTGGTCTAGAAAAGTTTAGGTGTTACAATATCTCCCCCTTGGGATCATTCATCCTCTAATGAAGATCAAAACCGGGAAAAGAGAGTTTGAGATTCCTAAAATTGAGGCTATGATTGATTTGAAGAATTACCCCAACCGAACTGACTTAACCATGCTACACAGACTGATGCAACTAGAAAGCTGAGAAAATATAAATAAGGTTGGTGAGTAGGAGCGAGTATAGTGCGAGGAAGGAATTTAGTACACGATTATTGAGTACAGCGGAGAACAAGTGAGGGTATCTGGCCATCATGTCTGCTTCTGCTTCCCATGTGGCTCCCTCAACTTGTTGATTTCTCCATAGTACCTTATTTGAAGCTATCTCCTTATTCCTCGCTGCTAGACACGACGGTCAAGGATCTAGACTTGCTCCTCCTCGCTATGTGAGACTATCTTTTATCTCCACACGCACATGGAAAACTGGGTGAACTGATTCTAATTCTGAGGGTAACTCTAGCTCGTAGCCCACTTTACCAATCTGCCTCAGAATGTTATAGGGTCCCATATCATGGACTGAGCTTTCCCTTTCCCAAATCGATCGCCCACTCATGGGAGAAATTTTCGGTATACCCATTCATCAGCCCATAAACTCAATTCTCTTCTCGCACATGGGCATACAAGATTTCTGACGACTCTGAGTTGTTTTCAACCTTCCTCGAATGAGCTGAACTTTCTGCATTGCTTCATGAATTGAGTCTAGCCCTATCGATTAGCTTACTCAACCTCAAACCACCCGATGGGAGATATACACCTCCTACCATACAATGCCTCAAACGGAGCCATCGAATGCTAGAATTGTAGCTGTTATTGTATGAAAATTCGATAAGGCAAATGGTCATCCCAATTACCCTTAAAATCAATCACGTAAGCTCTTAGCATAACCTCAAAGAGTTTATATGGTATTCAGCTTGTCGATCGGTAACGGATGAAAGCGATGCTTGCCGGGTTGTTTGAGTGCCAAGTCCCTTATGAAAAGACTTCCAGAAATGGGAGGTGAACTGGGCTCCCTTGTCTGAAATGGTTGATAAAGAACCCATGAAGTCACGACTAACTGTATATAAAGTTGGCATAGTCCTCCGCTGATTTTGGGGTTTTGATTGGGAGAAAGTGAGATGCCTTGGTCATCGATCTACACCACCCACAGGATAGAGTCATGCTGCCGGCGAGTCCACGGTAGACCCGTAATAAAGTCCATATTTAATTATTCCCACTTCCACATGCGTATGCTGATATCTTGATTCATGCCCCCTGGCCATTGATGTTCCACCTTAACTGGCAGTAGTTCGGGCATAGCTACAAATTTGGCAATATCTCTTTTTCATGTCGTCCCACCAGTAAATGTCCCTCAAATCCTTGGTACATTTTGGTAGCACGGAGATGAATGGAGGTACCTCCAAGTTTGTATTAGCCCGGTAAAATGTTGTCTCGGTCTTGACAGCGTATGGCACACACAATCTTCCACAGTAGCAGAGCACTCCATCTCCCCTTCGGAAAGCCTCAACCTCCTTTCCTAAGAACTGCTTCCTTGAGTTTAAATACATTTTGGATCTTGTAAATCACCCATCTGACTTATATACTTCACCAAGAAGATGAATCCATTACTTTCTTACTCACTGCACATGAGCAGGAGCCTGCAAGCTACACCCTAACTGAGCTGTGCTAGACCTCTTGCTCATTCCATTTTACCCTTCACTTCCACTGCCGGCCACATTGCCCATAGAACCACTTTTCACCCAAATATTACCACATTGGCTTTCCACCATTGTCTATTTTACTAATGTCTCAATCTTTCCATGGGGTTGACCACATCTATGCATAAGTTTGAGTCCTTTTGGTGGAACACATCTTGAAGGCTCTTGTGATACGTGGGGCCATCCGTGATCCCCGTACAAGTAATGTCTCCATATTTTTAACGCGAATACCACTGCTACCAACTCCAAGTCATGAGTTGGATAATTCTTCTCATGAACTTTGGTAGTCTGGAGGCATGGGCTATCACCTTTCCATGCTGCATTAGAACGCATCCAAGTCCAACTCTGGAGGCATCACAATATACAACAAACCCATCTATTCCTTTTGGTAGGGTCAAACCGGAGCGGTAGTGAGTTGAGTCTTCAACTCCTGAAAACTTTCTCACACTAATCTAACCCATTAGAATTTCACCTTCTTCTAGGTTAACTTGGTGAGAGGAGTGGAGGAGAAACCTTCCACAAACCATCAATAATAGCCTACTAAACCCAAAGAAACTCCTTATCTCGGTAGGTAGGTCAGGCCAATCCTTAACTGTTGAAATTTTGTGAGGATATACTTGAAATTCCCTCTGATACCACATGACCCAAGAATAAGCCTGGAGACTTCACATTACACTTGCTAAATTTAGGGAATAATTGGCGATCTCTGAGGGTGTGTAATGCTAATCTTAGGTGATTAGCATGCTCTTCCTCATTTCTAGAGTACACACGAATGTAGTCGATAAATACAATGACGAACATATCCGGTACTACTTGAAGAACCTATTCATAAACCATGAGGAAGCACGGGCATTCGTTAACCCAAAGGACATCACCACAAACTCGTAGTGACCCGAGTTTTGAATGTTGTTTTGGTACATGTCACACTCCCTAACCCCTAGGCGATAGATACGTGACCTGAGATCAATCTTGGAGAAACAACTAGCTCCACGGGGATTGGTCAAACGGGTCATCGATTAGGTAAGGGGATATCGTTCTTGACTATGACTTTGTTCAAGTGACGGTAATCTATGCACATTAGAAATTGTCGTCTTTTCGCACGAATAGCAACTGGAGCACCCGAGGGGAGAGATGTTGGGTACATTAGACCCTTATCAAGAAGGTCCTTTAACTGCTCCTTTAGCTCGCTTAAGCTGGCCCAGGTCGTTACGTGGGAGGAATGGAGATGGGTTGAGCTGGGAGGAGATCTATTCGAAGTCTATTTCCCATTCGGGAGGAACTCGGGAAGATCTTTAGGAAAGACATCTGAAAACTCATTGACAATTGGGCCCAGTGGATAGCTGGGGTCTCGAGTTGGAATCTTTGATCCGAACCGGAGGATGGTATAGACACCGCTTTGGAAATGAGTTTTGGGCTATAAGGTAGGAAATAAACCTACCCTTAGGCGAACATTGCGACCATTCTAATAGGCTCGTATAAGAGTGGAACTTGACAACTCTAGTTCTGCAGTCAATTGAGGCATGGCAGAGTGTAACCATTCCATGCAAGAATAAGATTAAGTAGGCCATGTAGCTCTACCAGATCAGCTGGTATGACTTTACTCAAGGCCCAAGAGGCCACAGGCGGTTCCTATACACCGGTGGCTCCTAGCAGTGCTGATGACCCACCTCAATCCTGAGGTGGGATCGAAGGTTGGGGTGCTGGCTGAGCTATAGGTGTTGGGGCTCTGTATTCTTTGCCTGTTCTTTGCATGGCGGCTCTTACCGCCCGGATCTCTGTGGCCCATCCCGGGAATGGAATGTTCTTGCTCGCTTGTTCGTTCGCTCCATATCTTTCGGCTTTCGGCCTCAATCGTTGAGGATAAACAATTAGGCTGGACTACCCCTTTAAGCTGGTAGGTGGCGGTCGGCCTCTGGTGACGCCCGCTGATTGGATGATCTTCTGAACTCATCTACAAAGCCTTGTGGGTCCTTTCCCACCTTCATTCCATGGAAATCAGGATGGTTTATCCCGGTGTAATCACCTTGCAGGCATTGACCCATTTGTGGCTACGGGCTTTGTTACACCCGTAAGATTCCCGACATAGATGGCCTATTCGCGTGATTGGTTAAGCATATTTGAATACCATACATGCGAGGAAAAGGCCCAGGGAAAGAAGGACGAGAACCTTGTCGAACCATCGCGGAAGGAGGCGGGCGAGCCCCTCCGCGATGCGGCGCGTCACCCAGTGGAGCCTCCGCGTTGGCTCCGTGACACGTTGGGCATGTCCAAGCCCAAGTATATAAAGCCCCCACTTCAGTTTAATTGATTAATTATCTTAAATTTCGAGAGAACTCACGAGAGGAACGAGAGAGAGGAAACGCAAAGTAATAGAAATTATCGCCCGATTACGCCGTCAAACGTAGTCCAATCCAAATTAACCTCGGATACCGAGGTATTTAGCCGAGCGAGGAGCATTCTACAGTTTGGTTGCCGAAGTCGTCAGATGAATCATCGTGCAATAGGGCTAAGGTAAGTGGAATTGCTCCAAATTAGTGTCAATGTGCTCCTAGCCTTAAAGTGAAAGTATTTCTCCCTTACTTTGGACTTTCGAGAAATAGAAAGTTTTGACCGTCTTTTCGATAAGCCTAAGTTTAGGCTATAAATATATTAGAAAGTGATGTTTGTATTGAATATTGATGTATTTAGTACTAAGGTGACATATATGTGAATGGGTTAGGAGAAATATTTAGATGTAGGCCGAGCCTTGTCCGAAAGTCGGATAACCCGAGGTTAAGGTATGTAAGCTAAGTTTGCCGGCAAGTTAGCAGTTTTAGCCTTGTATATCACGGTAGACTCCGTAGAACTCCGGAGTTGAACATTAGTGTGCAAGTTAAAGTAAATGCGGTTTGCGTTGTTATATACGTACTCGATCCGAAAGATAGTAAAGCATGCGCCAAATGGCGAGTTAGCATTCGGAGACCGGTATATCGAGTATGTGATTAGCAAGCATGTTGTTAGAATAATATGACGGAGATAATCCGAATACAAGTTAGTAAAGTAAAAATCGAGATAGACGAGATAGTATCACGGCTACGGACTAGCCATTGAACCAGATAATATCTTAGCTCACGATTATTTATACAAACAAATAGTATCTTGGCTACAGATTAGCCATGCGGCTAGATAAAGTGCCGAGATTGATAAGCGAGAATGAGAATCGAGTTTAACATAGAAAGATCGAATAAGGAATCAATTAAGATAGAATTTTGATTAAACATGCTTACTATTTATGTACTATTGTTTGTTGAGACTGGTTGTGTCGTGAGGCACCGTTTGAGGCGTTCTCGCCGCCCAAGGTTGGTAATCGTGTTGCCGAGTGGGTAGGTTCGTCACTCCAAGGAGTGGCATCTGCAAATCCCCAGGTTGGACGAAGATGGGATGAAGCTTTCCCATATCAGGGCGATCAGCATTTCGGTACAGAAAGCCTATTTAATGCGCTAGCGCCCGAGGGAAACAATACGGTCGATTCTGATTACGAGATACGGTATAGAGTCCTGGGAACCCAAACACGATTATTTATATCGGCGGCTATGGCTGGCTGGGAGACCCAAGGGGCCGGCGGAGGTGCTCGTAGTTGCGAGATGGGTGGGTGACTTATTTTTGGTACAGTTTTAGAGATGAGGTATATAGCTTGTTTGCTTGCTTAGCGCCATCCCAGCATGGGGGTTGGTATTGGCTCTTGCTTGCCATATATATATGTATTTATGTGCTATATACTTGCTAATGGAAACGAGCCTTAGGAGTCTGGTACGCCCCTGCCCTATCACAGCACGAGAAAGCTGATTCGAGTTCATATCGGTTTCTTGATTGATTATCTCACACTTTGTTAGGGTTACTAGTTATGTTATTTGTATTGATTGTATTGATTGCTTTGCATACCGATTGCGATGGAAATGCCCGGCGCCCATATGGGGAACTGCATTACTTGCCTGCAGGTACTCATAGACGAGGAGGCGATCCCTCGTGATTCCGGCCGGTGTAAGTCATGTTTCTTGTCATCCGGAGCTTGATATTTAGAGGTGTAGTTCATTTTCTTTTGTGTCGATGCAGACCTGTCAGGCCATTTTATCGAGTACTCATAGAGACTTACAGTTGTATGTATTTATCTCCTGTGGTCAGTTGAGCCGGTCATTTGAGGCCGTGTCTTTATTCAGGTTGTTTAGCATTCTTGATTATGTTGGCCATGGGGCCATAGTCGGATAATGCGGTGACCTTGTCGGTCACGTAGTCATTCAGTATTCTCTATGTTAAGTTCGGATGACTAGACAGCATGAGGCCTTGTCGGCCCCCATAGGTTCCTTGTTTTGAGTATGTCTCCTAGTTGGCTGTTGTGCATATACAGGTGGCTATAGATGATCGAAAATAGGAGGAGTGTGTTCTGACCGTTATATGGCAGGTGTTCCCAGAATCGAAATAGAGCTAGCCAGCTAGCCAGGCACCAGATGTCCTTAGGCTCACCAGTTAGCAGTCCAGGTCCTACTAGGGCACCAGGTGCCAGTCATACCCCCCAAGGCGGGGCGTGACAGGAACCACTTACTGGTTCACTTGGTTGGTGACGGTCTAGGCCAGTAACTGAATGGACGCTCTAAGCTCTGCGGTAGAAACCGAATCATCTTGAGGAGCTGTCGAGGCTGGTGGGGCCGGTCTGTTGGCATTTCCAGCCCTCCTTTCGTTACCGCGTTTGGGAGGCATGGTTCACTGAAATGAAGTAGAGCACGAATTAGAAGGACATTTATGAATTTGAACTTTGACACGCGATAAAGAATATGAACAAAGGGAATTTTCCTAATAACATCTCGTAGCCTCCTCGTCATAAGTGTGGCGCACTTCACACCCATGAAAAGGACTCTGCTCGATGCGGCTTTCAGATATTCCAAGTATACTCTAAACCTAGCGCTCTGATACCAAGTTTATCACACCCTGAGCTTACACCCTTGGCGTAACACGGTACTTGAAGCCACAAGTGACCCCAAGTCAACCCCTGGACTATCATACACTAGCATTCTGTGTAAACATGCACAGCGGAACTTTTAAACAACAGCATTAACTAGTTTAAGAAAACATAAAGACTGAAAGCAAAGAAGAAAGTAACTTTTTCTGAAATACATCTCTGAAAACAAGTCTGGTTTCAAAGCCATCTATTGAGGAGTTGCAGGGATAGGCCCCCAGCTAACTCTAAGTCTATAGAAAATCACAACTCAACTGATGAAAATAAAACAAGGCCCTCGAATAATGAGGTCTCACACTTGATCTACTGAAGTGAGATACTTTAAAACTGTAATAGCTATGTATGCTGAATCTGAGAACCTGCAGCTATATCATGAAACGATACAGCATAAAAATATGCATCAGTACTTTGAATGTATTGAGTATGCGAGAGATAACATGCATAACATGAATAACTAATATCTGAACTAGTATGGCATGACATGACCAACTGAAAAGCTAAAATCTACTACGACTGGTATAGAACTGGTATGGTCCAGATTGACCCTGACTGATGGTCAAAACATGCCCTAAGTCTGTCTCTAATGTGAATTGAACTAGCTGAGCTAGACTGGGCTGAGTTGTACTTAACTAGACTGATTAGTGGGAGAGTCTCTAACCGACATATAACCACGTGAGCTAGACATGGAGTCCAATGTATACACCCCACCGGTAGGACCCAATATTCCTTGCCAGGGTATAAAGACATGAGCTGGGTGATCACCAAAGGTCTAGGGCCGATAAGGCCAATAATCTTTATCTAAAATCCTACGCTGGCAACGTAGTTCTGGGAGCCTGGGTGCAGTGGAACCTCGTTCCGCTCGGTGCTAAGTCCTACTCCCACTGGAAATCCAATTCTGAACTACTAGACTGATAGCTCGAATCTGGGGCCCAAAACTAGTCAAAGACGTATAGCTGAAAGTACCCTGAGAGTCTTATCAGATAAGATGCTGAAACTGGATGCTAAGACTGGTCAGAGCGGCTCATCTGGAAGCGTTGTAGCTGCCTAAAGAACAACTAATAACTGAACTGGGGTCCTAGGGCTGGTCAAAGTTATAACTAAATGTCATGACCGCCTGATGGACCAAATAACTGAGTTCTGATTCTGATTCTGATTTTGATAACTGAGAGGTATTACATACACCTCAGGGAATACTAAAGTCAAACTTATTAGCTGACATTTCTGACTAACACTGAATATTCTAGTACTTGACTAAATCTGAACTAGCAAATTCTGAGAAAAATACAAAGCATATAGGCTTTTTGACTGAATCTGAATATCATACAAGTAACTAGGCTTTTAATACATACAAGTATCATAGAAGCCCATAATTCTGAAAGATTCTAACAATTCTCAAGAATTCAAAGCTTAAGCAGGATTCTAATTTCTGACTTTTTGAAAGTTAGGGCTGAATTTATAAATTG
Source organism: Datura stramonium (assembly GCA_018107945.1). Lineage (NCBI taxonomy): Eukaryota > Viridiplantae > Streptophyta > Magnoliopsida > Solanales > Solanaceae > Datura > Datura stramonium. The sequence continues at coordinate 201,496 of JACEIK010000497.1, read as the reverse complement.
ATGGAACAAGTATCATTTTGATTACAAGATGATGGAAAATAGCTACAATTAACATAGGGATAGGATTATTCAAGAATTAATCAAGAACAATAACAATATCTTCAATTTTGTAAGTTCAGGGCTAGGACTGAAAGTTAATAGAGAGAAGGACTTATGGGGAACGCAAGGGGAGAAAAATCTCCTTGCTGAATTCCCACATACCTTTAGAAGAGAATCTGGTGAAAATATTTAAGAAGAACTGAGAAGATGAACGTTTTCCCTAGCTTCTGCTCTGAACTCCTGACTGATTCTACACTCTGGTTTTTGAGAGGATGAGTGTAGGAGGAAGGGGAATTGTCATTCTATCCCATTTTACTCCCTCCCAAGACCCCATAACGATAAGTTTTAGGAATAAAAAGGCTGGAAAAATACTAAAATACCCCTGGCAGAAAGAACTAAAAACTGCCCGACATGAAATAACGGATCTCAGAACGGGTTGTTGGTAGGAACAACAGCCCATTGAATCTTGCCATGGTTTCGGGGTTTAGAAACAAGGTTTACTGGAGCTATCCCACGGTTAGATACAATGGTCCATTGGAAGCAACAAAAGCAACAATGAGCCGTAGATACCCCCCGCAGGAACTGGTAAGAAAACTGGCACGGGGACAACAGGTGATAAGAATGACTCATTGGTAGGACCAACGGGCCGTTGTATCCCCTCGTGATTCACATGGCTGAGTTCTAGAACTGATCGATAGGTGGTCACAATGACTCGTTGGAGGCTACCACGAGCCGTTGTTCTCTCCCGTTGTTTTGGGAAAAGGGTCTGTAGACCTCTGAATTGGGATTCAACGGCCAACAGGATGGCCCATTGATAGGATCAATGGGTCGTCCTATGTCTCATTGTTTCCCCCAAGGACAAAGCTGCTACAATATAAAAGGTATTTATAAAGACATCAGAAACCTTTTCCTATGCTAACAGGAAAATTTCAATATCTAGCGCCGACTCGTCATACAACTGGTCATACGACCTGTAACAAGAATGTACAGGTCGTACCTTGCTCTCGTACGTTCCTGGGATGCTGCATAATTGAGTAAGTATTGGAAACTGGTATGACTTTTCCCATGGTCCTATGAATCGTACACTCCATCTATGTCTTGACTCTGAGAACTTTTTCATCTTCTGAAGTTTTCTACGAGTGTTGTGGTACGCCTCGTACCTTGCTCCTACAACTCATAATTGCTTATTGCATCTTGAGTTCTTACAAGTCTTTATGAATCACTAAAGCTGCCCACAGTTCCTGGTACAGGCCGTAGGTAGATGTTACGATCTGTGGGTTCCACTCGTACCAAGAAACTGCTTGTGCAAATTTTTTTGAAGTTTTCCACGACTCCAGTTTTGACTCATACCATCTTGGTATGGCTCGTACTAAGAGTCATACTTTTCTTTTGTAATGTTTCAGCCATTTGAGTTTTTCAACAAGTCTCACTACAGCAAGTACAATCTAGGTACGGGTGGTACTGAGATTGGTACTTGGCTTATTTTTTGCACTTTTATGCATCTTTTGCACATTTTTGCTCCAATACCTAGTTTCCCTGAAAACAAAGTAAAAGCACCTCATATTCATTTAAACATACCTAATTTCATGTTATTTTCTCAGTTTTAAGTATCAAAAGTGTTGTAAACTCACAGCACATCAACACCCTCAACTTAAGACTTTTGTATGTCCTCAAGAAAAAAAACAAGAAAACTAAAAACGACGCATAACTAGAAAATAAACCTATGATACTACAGCCAACATCAATCAAAATTTACACGATAAATCGAAACAGCTTTTGATCCTTTTTCCGCTAAACCAAATTAGCATATGCACATCAAGTAACCACAAACCATGATAAACAGAGATCAAGATATGTCATCTAGCTATTAGCAGATAGTGAAGTCATCGCCAATGCTTTTCACATGGACAACTGGTAGAATAAAATACAAACCATGTACCCTCACAGCAAATGAAGTCCCCCACTCAGAGATATATAAAAATATGAAACATTAAACTGAACAAGTAAGACTCTCACCCTCGCAAGGAAGTTCCAAAAACTGCACATCGGACACCATAGGCTTGCCCTTATTTTCTCTATTTTGTCTCTTTATATGGTCAGGCTAGGGTCACTATAGGACTTGATTCGGCTTTTAATGTATCCTTTTGGGCTGGGCATGGTTGATATGGAATCTTTTTAGTGACTAAACCCTCCTTGGTACTACATACACGTGGCTCCACTTTTCACTTTTTTCACCTTTTTTGCTTTTTCAACTTTTTCCTCTCTTTTCACCATTTTTATGCAATTGTATGGGTGTGCTGTGTGTTCAAATTTTTTTTTTATTTTTCTCTTGTTGTAACTTCTTTTCAATTTTTTCTTTTTTCTTCTTTTGTCTTATCACACCACACCTCATTTTTAACCATTTTTCTTTTCTCTTCCTTTCTCACCTCTCCAAGATCTATGCACCCCTACTCTAGACACCCTCAACTTAGGCATTTTGCCTATGTTGAGGTTCACAATGTCCAAGGAGGGACCAGGGCCAAAAACAGGTTCATTATAAAAAATGGGTATGGTTAATCGATTAATCAAAGAAAAATGGTTCATTTAAGGCTCAAAATAAGGATCAAGGAAATCATATAATACTGGTAGGGTACTTTAAGCTAAAATTGGCTAAACAAAATGGCCTATGATCCTTTCCTAACCAACCATCCTAAAATCTATGTAATGACGAATCAGGCAAGTTCTAGATCCTCTACGCAGTGTTAAACTAGGTATAGACCTCACTCACTCATGGTACATGTTTTGCATTCATTCTACCTGTCTGGTTTATACATGGCTAACTAGAACTACTCACGCTAATACACTAAATGACACAAAAAGATCCACAGAAATCATTCTTTGAAATCAACAAGTACATAGCTAACCTTCAAAATTTTTTAAACAGGGTCAATTTTTCAAAACATCAAAACTAGTGCAATTTTTTGGTTGAGTAATCCTAACCTACCTTCTAATTAAACAAGAACATCCTAAACATGTCGGGTCTACTAGATAGCATGCCCGAGAAAAAAGAAACACGGTAAGAAAAATCCTTGGACGAATCCAAAAATCCCAAAAATAACAATACATCCCTCCCTTTTTTAAAAAACATGCTTCATCCCCAAAGCATAGAATGTAAAACAAAAGGAAGGGAACATACCTATGGCACACTAAGCACTCCTGTCATTCTGCGGAGATAAAAACTATGTTGTAGTCATGACGGTGGCTGTGGCGGGCGCACTTAATGGTGTATCAGTAGGAGGAATGGTTATCCCCTCAGCAGTAGTGGTCGCTTCTACAAACTCTGGAATCACTGGGGCTAAATGTGGATCGCTCGAAGGGTCCTTGCTACCCATAAGCTTGGCATGGGCAATGGTGGAGCTACCCGCTCCTCTCTCTCTCAAGAATATCCAACCTATGCTTGTCGTGAGTTTGTTGGCTCTCCAATCTCACCCTCTTGCACTCTTTTTTCTTTCTTTCTTTTCTTCTTTAGGGTCTTGTCTCCAACATTCTCAAAGACCCTCTTTTTCCCTTTTTCTGTCTTAGCTCCTATCGGCTCCCAACATGCCACCAAATCAAGCTCCTCATCTATATCAATGTCAAGGTCAGAAAGAGTAGGGGCTTCTAGAATTGTCGATTGTCGTGATGACAGCTCAGCGACTTGGTTGCGAAGAGCCCCCAACTCCTCACTGAGGCTGCCATTGTCAGTATGCTCAGCCATGCGCTCATTGAAGCGGCTCTCAAAGCTATCTAGTCTCGCATGTAGGACCCGTGCAACTACCTCAATCTTAGCCTTTACCCAAGGCTTCACATTCTTCATCATAAATTGTACCTTCTTCTCAGCTACGGTCAGTTTCTTGGCCATCTTCTAAAGAAATTCCTGAGGCACTAGCATGTATCCAACTGGAGTTTGGCTCAGAAGGCCCATAGGTTGTGCGGCGTAGATGCTGGGAGCTACCTCTACATGACTGGCATCTGTAGCCAGTGTCTCATTCTGCACCTGTGAGGTGGGGGCAACCACTTGCCCGCCCTCAATTATCCGTGGTACCACGACTGTGGTAGAAAGTCATGCTTGGCTTATTGAGTTTATTTCACCACATATTAAGCAAATATTTTCTATTCGTTGTCCTTCGATCAACCACTCCTCACCATGACGCACCATGATACCTGTCTCTATGCATAGCTTGAATACGAGACTCAAGAATGGGATAGTAATGCTCAATTCTATAGCTCGATCCTGAATATTCTCTACAATGACCCTCAGGGTGTTGATGGGGTATCTGGACATGATACATGCCACCAATGCAGCTCTATCTGCACTGAGGGATTATCATTCACGGTCGAGGCCAACTGATGGCGAACTAACGTCTAGCAAGCTTTAGCTATGAAATTTAATGAATTCTTGGTGACCTGCTTTCCGCTAGTGACCCATTCTGCTTCCTCCTTGTCCTCGGAAATAAACCCAAACAACCACTGAATTTGCCTCTTCCTCTTGTTAATGCCTTAATACTTGATATTTTTCATGGCGTCCACTCGGTAGTCATACTCTGATATAGTGTGGTGGTATGAATTGGGGCCCATATAACACCCGAACAATAGTGCACTCGGATATATCAATAGTGAAACTCGTACCATGATGCTCTCCAATTTGGGCTGATCTTTCAACTTTTGCCCTTCCTTTTCTTTCTGCTCCATGGTTGCCAAATAATTGGCATAGAATTCCCGGACGATCTATGAAGTATATCGATCTAAGGTTCTAGCCATCCAATCAAACCCATAATAGTTGAATATCCGCTTCATCTCCACTACCTCATTCAATGCATTCGTGAGGATCCATGTCTCTTCTTGAATACTCCGCCTAGGTTAGTTCTTAGCGATGAGAGAAAGACCCTGTTCATAGATCTCTTGTGCTCCTGGTACTCTCCATCGAATGGTCTAGTTCTCACTACGCAAAATATGCTCTTGCAAGGCACTGCCTGCCTCCTCCTCAGATCAAGGCTCACTGTCTCCATTGCTGGATTGGGCCTCTACAGACCCCTCATCTTCATTAGAGCCACTTCTAGACTCTTCGGATCTTTCCTTAGCTCCCTCTTTACACTAGTGAGCACTAGTAGATGTGGAAGTGGCCACCTCGGCCTGGGCTTTAGCTTTTGCCCTAGTGGTTCGGGTCCCACCAGTTTCAGATGTATCGACCTTGTATTCATCCAATGAACCACTAGCTGTGTCATCCGTATGTTCAGATTCGAAGGTTTCATCTATCAATGTGCTCAGAGCAGTTTCTTTGGATGCTTTCCTCTTCTGAGTCATTGTACCTGTGGAGAAAAAGGGTTAGAATTCCACATCTAAGAAAAAGAAAGTAAAAAAATTCCTCTAAAGTTTTTCACGGGTCTATAGTACAAGTCGTTCCTTGGAGGTACGATCCTACTGAGACTTGTAATGTCTCAAATCAAATTCATGACCCTGAGGTACGAGTCGTACCACGAAGGTACGAGCCGTACCACGAGTCATATGAAGATGCCCCTTGAAAACCAATGTTCTGTATTTTTCCATGACTCATGGTATGATTTGTAAGTCAATTCCATGAGTCGTAGGAAGGATTGTACTCTCACTTTTGGATTTGACCCTTTTCAGACACCTAATACGCTTACCAGGTATGACTCATAGCAGGATACTACAGGTCGTATTGGGTTTCATACCTCTTACTTTTTACACATTTGGCTTGGGACAGTCAAATCGAGCCATCCTATGAGTCATAGTGCGAAACCATGAGTCATAGGAAGGCTTGTAAAGCCTTTCCTTGCCTTATTTTCAAGCCAGTTTACAGGTGAATTCATTTTTGTGTTGGGTACTTAGAATTCCCCAAGTCTAGGCATGCATTCTTCACGTTTTTACAACTACTCATGCCTCTCTTCTTATTCGCAACCCATAACTCAAGTTATAGCAGTTCATATTCCATTTTTAACATGGTCAAATCCTACCCAGTCAGCACATTTATTATGCACATCGCTAGTCATTGTCCTTTTATATTTTCATTATTTTTTAGGAATCCCAGTGAGTAAACAAGTTTGCACAAAAACAAAGTTCTCTTTACCCCATTAAAGCATAATAACTTACTTGAATGATGAAAATTTTTTCTCACTTCGTGCGTGTTTAGCGACTAGGGTTTGGAACTGACTTTAGTAATCTTAATCGAGCAAAAATCTTGCTCAATTGATTTTTTTCTTGAGTTACGGGTATGAGTGAAGTCGTAGGAGTGCTCATGGGTTCAAGCTTTAGTGCATGGAAGAAGGGTCCGACAATTTTGACGTTTAAATATTTTTAGGGAAGATTTTTAAAATCTGGGTCGAGTCGGGTTATTTTAAGCAATTTGACCCATCACGACTCGTAACATGAGTCGTAGGAAGGACCTACGACTCGTCCCTAGGACTCATAACACAGATGTTAAGAAAACTTACATGTGGACCTACGAGCACATCCTACGACTCATACCACAAAAGTATGAACCTTACTATGACGTGTAGGTCACTCTTAATTATAGGTACATGCTTTGCATAGTTCAATAACTATAGTGAGTACTACGACCCATACAATGAAGTTACGAGTTGTACGACCAACCGTACCCTAAACTTACGCACTAAGATATATCTTTATTCCTCACCACAACTTGTACTACAGCCCGTATAATCCTCTTACAAGTCGTACTGAGACCCATAGCATCAGTCTGTTCTGCAATTTTTCTACCACCTGTTTTTCGTTTCTCCTACACACTGAGCACACATAAGTCAATAAACTTGGGTTGCCTCCCAAGAAGAGCTTGATTTAACATCGCGGCATGATGTAGGTGGTTCGATTACTCAAAATTCACCAATGCACCTCATGAGTTGCCTCCCAAGAAGCGCCTAATTTAAGATCATGGCACGATACAAGTCTCTTGACTACTCAGACTTCGTCAAGGAAGTCAGACTCATCCTCGATTGCTAAGACCACTCTATACTCCTTTGGTTGCTTTATTGACTAGTAGAAATTGATGGTGACCTCTTCTTTATTGAGTCTTAATTTTAACTGGCTAGCCTTCACATCTACTAAAGCCCTCCAAGTGGCAAGGAATGGTCTCCCCAAAATGATGGGAACCTCAAAATCAACCTCGAAATCAAGGATCACGAAGTCCACTTGGAATATGAATCTGTCCACTTTAACAAGCACATCAAACAGGATCCCCACAAGCTTTTTCACAGTTCGGTCGGCCATCAGCAGCCGCATAGTAGTCGGTGTGGGGGCTCCCAAGCCCAGTTACATAAAAATAGCTAAAGGCATAAGATTAATGCTTTCTCCATAATCGCAGAGTACCCTTGCAAACTCTACATCACCAATAGTACGTGGAATGGTGAATGCACTTGGATCCTCTTTTTTCTGGGCAAGGACCTATGAGGCTATAAAGCTACAATGATACATGTTATCCATGGGCTCGTAGCTCATGGACCTTTTCTTAGTAACAAGGTCCTTCATTAACTTGGCATATCCCAGCATCTGTTATAATACCTCGTCCAATGGTATGTTTACAGATAATTGTTTTAGCATTAACAGGAATTTCGAAAACTTACCATTCTCCGCCTTCTTATACATTCTTTAAGGAAACGGTGGTGGTGGTCATGGGATAGCCTTATAAATCTGTATGGCTCCTTGTTTCTCTCCTTGTTCAGCCTCAGGCTCCTTCTCAACAACTGGAGCCTCAGTCAACTCAGCATACTCCTCATGCTCATGCTCAGCAACCACTTCCTCATCATCAATTATTCTTTCTTTCTTCCTTTGAAGCTCAACTACAATTGGCAGAGGGGGATCAACTATGGTCTTTCCACTCCTAGTCATCACAGCCATGGAGTGACCATCATTCTTCGAATTTTGGACTATTTTTCTAGGTAGTGTACCCTTTTTCCTAGGGTTCATGGATGCTGATAGTTGACTCAGCTGCTATTCAATCTACTTGATAGTTGTGGCATGTGACTCAACTCTCTGACCCATGCTAGATATATCTCCACCGATGTGTTTTAGAAGATCATATATGGATCTAACCTTCTTTAGTATCTCATCCATCATACTCTCCAAATTTGAATATCCATCCTCCCCCTCACGTGCATTAGGAGGCACGTACAATCCTGCTCGATCGTTGCGGTAACCGTTATTCCTTCTCCATTCTCCCTCTCGCTCATGACCTCGACTTCTGTCTCTATAGACATTCTCATTATAATTGACTCTGTGTTGGTTCCAACCTTGGTTTCCAAAATCTTGGCACCAAGTTTCTTGTCCAAACCCTTGGGTGTGGGCTCGAAAACCCGCCACCTGGTTGTCCAAGAAGTTTTCCTCCTCCTCAGAATCTGAGTTCTCAAGCCCTAGTTCCTATCCCTGTGTTCCCACTGCATTAACTCATTTGGATCTAGAGCCCATGGTATGCTTTGTGAGTAGGTCCAATTATGTGCGCATATGGGACAATTCCTGGTCACGTTCTTCCTCCTTCCTTCGTTGGTCTACAATCAAACCAACAACATATGTACCAGTAGCTGTTTTTGCTTCCCGGGTGTGCCATGCTCTATTTGTTTTCATCACTCTGTCTAAAATAGTGGCAGCTAGCTCCCAGGTGTGGCTCATCAGTGCTCCTCCCACCACTATGTCTGATACAACTTTAGTACTGTTATTCAGTAATCAATAGAAAATCTCCAACAAACTGTCATCAGGAATTTTTTGGTTTGGGCACTTAGTTAACTTCTCTTGAATCTCAACCAAGTTTAATGAAGTGGCTCTATCTTCAGTTGTCGGAAATTATATATTTCATCTTTAAGTTGTAGCATCATGGAGGGTGGAAAGAATCTCTCTAGAAAATCTTGCTTGAGCTCCCTCCAGTTGGTAATGGAGTCATTGGGAAACTCTGATAACCATAAATTGGTTTCCCCAGATAGAGAGTATGGGAAGATTCTTAGCCTTATTGCGTCTTGGCTGACTCGGGGCAACCTGTATGCCTTGCATATTCCAAGAAAGTTCATTAAGTGCATATTGGCATCATCAGCTGCATGACCACTAAACACCCCCTTCATGTTCAACAATTGAATCATAGTGCTAGTGATGTCAAATCTTTCCCCAACAGGCAAAGGTGGTGGTACAATAGCTCCAGTTGACCCGACTTCATCTCATACCAGGATGGTTCGGCTCGTACCATGAGCCATAAGTCGCCTTTGCCTCAACACTTTTGGCCTGGACTTTTCCATTACTCTCATTACGACTCGTTTCAGGATGGTACAGCTTGTACTGAGGTCCGTACTTAGCCACTTTTCTGTAATTTTCTCCATGTTCGGCATAATTCAACTCGAACATCTATTTTCCCTGAAAACAAAGTAAAAGTGTCTCATACCTATATAAATACACCTAAGTCTATGCTTATTTTCCAGTTTTAAGCATCAAAATTATTGTAAACTCCCAGCACATCAACACACTCAACTTAAGACTTTGCATGTCCTTAGGCAAAGAAAACAAAAACTAAAAATGATGCTTAACTATAAACTAAACTTAGAATACCTACAACTAGCAAAATAAAATTTGCATTATGAACCACAATCAACTAATGACCCCTTTACCGTTCAAACTAAGTCAGCTATGCACACTTATAACCACAACCAACGACATACAGGGATTAAGATAGGGCATCCAACTATCATCATAGAATTGAGCTATTACCAATGCTATTCACATAGACAGTTGGTAAAATACAACACAAACCAAGTACCCTCACAGAAAATGAAGTCCCCAACACTTATAGATATATAGAATTATGAAACTTGGGACTAAACAAATGAGACTCTCACTCTCACAAAGAAGTTCCAAATACGGCACATCGGATACCATAAGCTTGCCCTTATTTTCTCTACTTTGGCTCTTTGGAAAGTTAGGTTAAGATCACTATAGGACTTTGTTCGGGTTGTAATGTAGGCTTCGGGCTGGGTATAATATATATATGGAATTTAAGTGAGTAAATCCTCCCTAGCACTACATACTTGTGGCTCCACTTTTCACCTTTTATCCCATTTTTCATTTTTTCAAATTTTTCTTTGTTTTCTCCGTTTAAATGCAATATGTGGGTGTGGTGTGTTTTCTCATCTTTTTCATTTCTTTTTCTCTTTTATTTTCTTTTATTTTCATTTTTTCTTTCTCAACTCTTTTTCTTTCCTTTCTTTTCAGACCACCTTGCCCTTCTTTAACTTTTTTCCTTTTCTTTCTTGTCCACCTCCCTACAGTCTATGCACCCCTACTATAGCCACCCTCAACATAGGCATTTTGCCTGATTTGAGGTTCAACATGTTCAAGGAGGGAGCAAGGCCAAAAAAAGTTCATAATAAACAATGGGAAAGGTGAAGGGTTAATCAAAGAAAAATGGTCAATGATAGGCTCAAAATCGGGATCATGGGATTCATTTTTATTTGGTAGGGTAATTTAAGCTAAAGTGGCTTAAATCAAAAAAGGCCTATGATCATTTCCTAATCAACTATCCTAAAACCTATGTAAAGACGAACCGGGCAAGTTCTAGATCCTCAACATAATATTGAACTAAGTATGAATCCTCACTCACTCATGGTATCAGTTTGCATTGAATCTATCTATCCATTTCATGCACAGCTAAGCTACAACTACATATGCTAATAATGTAAATGACATACAAAAATCTACAAAAGTCATGCAATTGTAATTAACTACACAACTAACATCAAAAAATTTAAAACAGGGTCAATTTTTTTCAAAACATCAAACTAGTGTGTTTATTGGTTGTAAAGTGACCCTAAGCAACTTCTAATTGAATGAATAACATAAATATCCTAAACATGCTGGTTCTACTAGATAGCATACCCGAGGGAAAATAAACATGGAAAGAAAAACCCTCGGATTAATCAAAAATCCCAAAATACAAGTAGACCCCCTTTTGAAAAACATGCTTCATCCTCAAAGTATCAACTGTAAGAACAAGGGAAAGGGACATACCGGTGGCACACTAAGTACTCCTTTCATCCTGCGAAGGTGGTGCCTCCACTACAATAGTGGCGCTAGCAGTGGCTGGTGCACTCAATGGGAGGTCAATTGGGCAATTGGTTACCCCCTCTATAGTAACAGTCACCTCAGCAACCTCGGTCTCTAATATAGATAAATGTGGCTTCCTCGAAGGATCCTTTCCTCCCGCGAGCACTCTCTGGATAGTGGTGGAGCTCCCCTCTTCTCTAGCTTGCTCCTGTAACTAACATATGTGCGTCATGAGTTCACAGGCTCTCCAAACTCGCTAGTTTTCTCTCCCTCTTCTCCTTTTATTCCTCTTCTTCGAGGGCTCGTTTCCAATAACCTCCGAGACCCTTTTCTTACCCTTTCCCCCACTGTCCGCAGAAAGGACCCAATAAGTGTCAGGACACGAACATGGGCCCGGATTGAGACATGGGATAATGAGCCCCAAGAGACTCCAAGTCGACCCATGGCATGAACATACATCTAACTCAATCAATAAAAATGAAAGATTTATCATAATAAACATAGAGGAAGTCAAAACATAACATAACATCATGTGTCTGAAGCTGAATACAATCTATGTCTGAAAAGCCTCAAATTCTGATGAGTTGATGCGACAAGATCCTAACTAACTCTTTAAGTATGAAACTGAAAATACGTAAATATAACTAAATAGAAAGGGGCCCTCGATAGATGAGGACTCACCAATAGAGACTGGATGCTAACTCTGAAACTAGATATCAGAGCATGTATCATAAAATAATACAGCATAGAGTATGCGGTCAGTACGTGGAATGTACCGAGTATGCAATGTAAGTAAAATCGCTTAAGTAAGTAAAATCATTAAAACATGCATAATATAAAACATAATCAAGATAAGAATCTGAGAGTAGCGCTTGCTGTTATTTTCTGAAATCATGATCTAAACATAACTAAACATCATAACTAAATCGAATGATCCAAAGATGAAATCTGATTATCATAAGTAAAACTGAACATTAGATCAAACGTTCTTTAGAACATATATATATACACATATATATATCATGAATGATAAACATGTATAACTAAAATCATGAGGAACAATGGGCGACTCATCATATAACCGACATTACCACGATAGAGCTTACATTATCCCGACAATCACACTCAAGTGGATACAGCCATCCAAAGCCTTGCCAAGGCTAAGGAAAATACCATGATATAGATATCAAGCTCAAGGCCCCTTGGGGCAGGGGAAAGCTCCAAATAATGTCCCAAAGTATATAAGTAAACCTACGTTGGTGTGTAGTTCTGAGGCATCGAGTTGACAGACCCTTAACCTACTCGGTGCTAGACACTACTCCCAAAAACATGAATATGTTGTCCATCATTTTCAACGAAGCTGAACATCTTCTAGTGAAGAAGCTGAATAATAACATACATGCATAATCGGGAATCATAACATGAGGAGCCTTGGATCAAATCATACCACAAGCTGAAAATAATGGGAGTCTTGACTCCAAAACCATGTAGTAAGCTGATTCATAAAATCATAAGTCATACTTAATTATATGGGCTTTCCCAATACTTTGACATTCTTGAAATCAACTTGATTCACTTTGAAAACATGCACATAACATGGGTTTTTCGAAATAATTCTTTCTTCATAAACATCGCATCATACTTGAACATATATCATAGATCTCAACTTTCATGAACTTTCATGGATGGGAATCATAATTTATAAAACTTGAAAATATGATTATAATTGAAAATATTGTAAAACTTTCCCATGAATCATAATTCAATAATAGAAACATACTTAGATCATACCCATGGTAGAAACTTAGGAAATTCATGCATTGGGTTTACACCCCATAGGATTAACATATATATTTTCATGAATTAGAGATAGATTGGGCATGGGAATGAACAAATTCACCCATTCATAACCTTACATACCTGAGAAAATCTGATTCTACAACTTCTCTAATTGCCCAAGAAAGAATTGAGAAGAACTTGGAAGAAATTAAGCTTGATCACCTCTCTAGACTCCTAAGCTTGCATGCATGACTAAGAATAGCTTAGAATGAACTTATCCCTCTTAAAACTCTCTATTCATAGCTTAAAACGACATAGTTTAGGCCTTAGGATCATACGAATTACGGAAAGCCCTTAATAAACTCATAGGGAAAAACTGGCTACCAGTCCCAATGAGGGACTGGACAAGTCGTTACCCATGACCACGACTCGGGGTCTCCTGTCTCCTGTCATCAAGTACACTGCCCATTTTCCTCAAAGGGTCCCCACGAGGGACCTAACAATTCATCACTAGTGACCATGACTCAAGGCCACCTCTCGTTACCTTCACTACTCAAAAACATTTAATCTTTAACCAACTGTTGGCCAAGAATCACCTAATGAATCGTGACATTGATGACAACTCGTGGTGTCCATTCGTGACGTACACTGTCGGCCCTTCATTCATGCTTCAACTGCCCTTGACCACGGGTGACCTAACGGCTCGTGGGGATGACCACAACTCGTGGTCACATTCATGGTCATCCCAACTTGAATATTTCCAGACAAGTCAAGACTCCTCCTCACCACGAGTCACTTAACGACTCGTGGTCATCCTGACGGGTCACAGGACGACTCATTCTGTGACCTGGTGCATAAAATCATGTTTTCTCCATTTCAACTTTCGGATCTGATCTTAGGGATTTCGAGATATAACAATATCTCCCCCTTGAGAACATTAATCCTCGAATATTGAAAATCATAAAGAAAAGTAGAGAAATGCAATCATCATACTCAAATACTAATCATATAAGCTGAAAATTGACGGAATGACTGACTCCGATAAGAACTATATGACTGAACTGAATTCATGAATCACACATACGTACTTTTACATGAAAAAAACTAAGGTACATGAGTTGAACATGAAACGGAATAGAGGTTTAGGGTAAAAACTGATACCTCAAGCTGCAACTGAGTCGGAAGGGAATAGATGTGGGTATTTAACCATCATATCTGCTTTGGCTTCCCGCGTAGTTCCCTCAGCATGTTGATTCCTCCATAAAATCTTAACTGAAGCTACTTATTTATTTCTTAGCCATCGAACCTGACAATCCAGTATCACCACCAGAACCTCTTCATAACTAAGGTTGTCCCTTACAGCTACACACTCAACTGGAACAACCAGAGCTAGATCACCCAAACACTTCTTTAAGAGCGACACATGGAAAACTGGATAGACTGAAGCTAATTCTGAGGGCAACTCCAATTCATATGCTACCTTGCCAATCTGTTTCAAAATTCGGTACGGGCCAACATAACGGAGACTGAGTTTCCCTTTCTTTCCGAACCTCATCACTCCCTTTATGGGAGACACCTTCAGAAACACCCAATCATCAACTTCGAACTCAAGTTCTCTCCTCCTCACATCCGCAGAGGACTTTTGGCGACTTTAAGTTATTTTCAACTTGTCCCCTATGATATGAACTTTTTCCATGGGCTCATGGACTGAATCTGGTCCTATTATCACAGCTTCACCAACTTCAAACCAACCAATAGGCGATCTACATCTCTGACCATAGAGAACCTCAAACGGAGCCCTCTGAATGCTGGAATGATAGTTGTTATTATATGCAAACTCAATAAGAGGCAAATGATCATCCTAACTACCCTTGAAGTCAATTACACACGCTGTCAACATGTACTCAAGAGTCTAAATAGTCTTTCCGCTTGACCATCTGTTTGCGGGTGAAATGTTGTACTGAGCTTGACCTGAGTACCAAGTCCCTATTGAAATGATCTCCAAAATTAAGAGGTACAGTATGTACCTCTATCTAATATGATGGAAAATGACACTCCATGAAACTGAACTAACTCCTGAATGTACAACTTAGCATAATCCTCTGATGAATTAGTAGTTTTGACCTGTTGGAAATGAGCTTCTGTGGTCAACCTATCCACCACCACTCAAATGGAGTCGTATTGTCGACGAGTGTGAGGCGATCCTATGATGAAGTCCATATTGATCTCCTCCCACTTTCAAGTAGGAATACTGATATCTTGAAGCACACCTCCCGATCTTTGATGCTCAACCTTCACCTGTTGCAATTGGGCCACTTAGCCACAAATTCTACTCTATCCTTCTTCATGCCTCTCCACCAATAGACTTCTCGTAGGCCACGATACATCTTGGTGGCACCTGTATGTATCAAATACCTAGAACAATTAGCCTCGTGCAACATCCAATTTCTCAAATCTTCAACATCCGAAACACAAACAACCCTGATATCGAAGCACACTATCTCCCCCTTTGGAAAAGACCTCTACCTTTTAATGCTGAACAGCTTTCTTTAACTTTACCAAAATAGGGTCCTCGTCTTGTCGAGCTTTTACATCAGTCACCAAGGACGGCTCTGATATGTTATGGACAATAACACCACCATCGGTTGAGTCAACCAAACGAACTCCCAGTCGTGCGAGCCGATGCACATCCTTCACCAACTCCTTCCTGTCCTTATCTACATGAGACACACTCTCCATAGAAAGCCTACTAAGAGCATCTGCTACTACATTATCATTATTCGGATGGGTAAAGGACACTCATATCATAATCCTTGAGTAGCTCCAACCACCTCCTTTGGCACAGATTTAGATCCTTTTGGGTAAATATATATTGTAGGCTTTTGTGGTCCATAAACACATCCACATGGACCCCGTACAAGTAATGTCTCCAAATCTTCAAGGCAAATACTACCGCCGTCAATTCAAGATCATGGGTCGGGTAATTATTTTCATGAACCTTCAGCTATCTGGAAGCATATGCTATAACCTTGTCATGCTTCATCAACACACAACTAAGGTCGATCCTTGAAGCATCACAGTACACTACGAACCCATTGGTGCCCTCAGGTAAGGTTAACACCGTTGCTGAGGTGAGTCGAGCCTTCAATTCTTGAAAGCTCTTCTCACAAGCCTCTGGCCATTGGAACTTCACTTTCTTTTGGGTCAATTTGGTCAATGGCACTGCAATAGATGAAAAATCCTCAACAAACCTCCGATAGTACCCAGATAAACCCAAGAAACTCCTGATGTCTGAAGGATTCACCGGTCTAGGTCAATTCTTCACCGCTTCTATCTTCTGAGAGCCAACCTTCATGTCCTCACTCAACACCACATGACCCAAAAATTCCACTGAGTTCAACCAAAACTCGCATTTACTAAATTTAGCATATAATTGGAAATCCTTGAGAGTCTGTAGCACCACCCTCAAATGAGCGGCATGCTCCTTCTCACTCCAAGAGTATATCAGGATGTCATCGATAAACACGATCACGAGCATATCCAAGTATGGCTTGAACACCCTGTTCATCAAATCCATAAAAGCTGTAGGAGCATTTGTTAGTCCAAAAAACATAATTACAAACTCGTAATGACCCTACTGCGTCCTAAAAGCTATCTTTGGGATATCACTCTCTCGAACCTTGAGTTGATGGTATTCAGATCTGAGATCTATCTTCAAAAAGCACTTAGCACCCTTAAGCTAGTCAAACAAATAATCAATTCTAGGGAATGGATACTTGTTCTTGATGATGACTTTTTTCAATTATCGATAATCAAAACACATACGAAGAGAATCATCTTTCTTGCGGACGAAGAAAACTGGTGCACCCTATGGGGATTTGCTCGGTCTGATGAACCCCTTATCTAAAAGGTCTTTCAACTACTCCTTTAACTCTGCTGGGGCCATTTTTTAAGGAGGAATAGATATAGGATGCGTATCTAGAAGAAGGTCAATACCAAAATCAATCTCCCGCTCAGGAGGGATTCCCGGTAGATCATCTAGGAAGACTTTTGGATTCTCACATACTACTAGGACTGACTGGATAGTTGGGGTCTCGGACGCAGCATCCTTAACCCTAACTAGATGGTACACTCAACCCTTAGAAATCATCTTTCTATCCTTAAGGTAGGAAATGAAATGACCTACAGGCACAGCTGAACTACCCTTCAATTTTAAGACTGGGTCACTCGAAAATCAAAACTTTACTACATGAGTTCTACAATTAACTGAGATATAGCATGCAAATAGCCAATCCATGCTGAGGATAACATCAAAATAGGTCATATATAACTCTACCAGATCTGCTGAGGTGATGTTTGAATAACTGTGACAGGGAAATTTCTATACACCTGTCGACTCCATAACTGAATTTTTACACCCCATAAGATGGTAACGGTTAGTTAGCGTACACGTGGATTTGTGACGAGTAAAGAGAGCTTGACGCGTGGGGGAAAAGCGTCAGAAGCAGGGTCGCGCGAGGCTAGGCCGCGAGAGGCCAGCGCAACGGGCCAGCCTGTAATGCCCTGGCCAGCGCGGTGCGCCAGGCCTATTGCCGCTATGGGAGGCGCAACATGAAGTCCCTATGGAGCATTGGGAAGCGCGAGGCACACCCCGGCCACTGCCCTACATTTATATATACATTCCCCTCACTCAATTTTAAATCATTTGAAAAGTGTTCTTCGGCCAGAGAAGAGAAAAACCACAACTTTCATCAAATTTTCATCGAATTACTCTACTAAATGTTGTCCAAACGCAAATTAACTTCGGGAAGCATTACTACGGAGTAATTTCTCAAATAGAGTAAAAGTTGTCATAATTTCTCCAAATTGATTCCTACCCGGCCACAGGCATTAGGTAAGCACTTCTCCCTTTTGAACTCTTGGAAAATTATAGATTTTCGGCTGAGTTTTTCAAATTTGCATTATAGTTAATTCTATTATCGAAAATAAATGATATTTTGAGTTTAGTATTGAAATTAGTTCTATTCTCTCAGCATAGGGGTTACAGTTGGAGAGAACTACCGATTGAAAGTTGAAACTCGCTAGCTAAACGAAAGTCGGCATTCGAGGTATGTTAAGGCTTATTCCTTTGGCAAGTTATTCTCGTTGTATAGTGATACGACCTATGTTTTAAACATCAATAATGATCCTATATGTTGTAATTAGTTGTTGCTAGTATATAAGGACCAGGTATGTCATGATTAGCTGCTATCAGTAGATTACGGTTACATATGTTGTAGTTAGCTATTGTTGGTCGTGTGGGGCTCATGTATGTCTTATTTAGGTGTCGGCCGTGTGGGGTCTAGTATAGCTGCTTATTTTTCTTTCTGTTATAATTAGACAGCATGGTGGTCTTGTTAGCCCACATAGGATCCCTATTGATGTGTGTTTGTTGGGTTAGTTGTTTTCTTTTACAGGTGTTGCGTGGTCTTGTCGGCCCAAGGCTGTGTTTACAACCGAGATATAGTAGTTTGTTTTCTTGAGTTTAAGTCATTGATAGGCACCAGTGGTGCCTGTGCCCAGCCAGGTCAGCCCAGATTCCAATATGGCATTAGGTGTCAGTCGTGCCTCCCATGGTAGGGCATGAAAAACTTGGTATCAGAGCTGGTCGTATCCTAGGGA
Source organism: Datura stramonium (assembly GCA_018107945.1). Classification (NCBI taxonomy): domain Eukaryota; kingdom Viridiplantae; phylum Streptophyta; class Magnoliopsida; order Solanales; family Solanaceae; genus Datura; species Datura stramonium. The sequence goes on along the minus strand of JACEIK010000497.1, from coordinate 182,947 downwards.
GTCTGCAAGCCGTGTTAGTAGAGTCTTGTCTATGGGCATGTCGTACACCATATTCCATAGGCAGGAGGCTATGAGGCATGGTAGTATGATTACCCTTTCTTCTTCTTAGATCGTGCTATAGAGCCGAGTTGTACAGGTTTGAGTATCTAAGCTTTCATTGCTATGTCTGTGTAGAATAATATGTGATGTAAGACAGACTCCAACCAGCCGCAAGATAGCTACGAAAGTAGGAAGAAGTACAAGTGAGGTGCCACGATTGGGGGAAAGTCAGCCTAAGGGTAGCAGACGTCTTTTAAATTTCTCCCATCACCCTCCTGGGGCACCAAGAACTTCATAAGGTGATAGATATGCAAGCATTGTCCCCAGTTCTTTCTGCAGCCTCGGAGTGGGAGGTCAGGAAGTATAGTAATATATATGAGTTGGATCCCTTGGCAGACATGAAGAATTAGGTAGGGACAAAAGTTAATGTGGGATTACCTGAAATGCATGAAGGATTGTGCGAGTACAACAGAAAGTGCAAGTATCAATACCATATTGTCCAGAATGAATAGTAAAGGAGGGATAGAATTGTTGCACTCGAGAAGGATTAGAGAATGGTTGAGACCCTTAGTGATTACAAAATTATATAGACCCTTACAGTAGTAAATCAAGAGGGCGAATAAGGTTGCCAGCAGCACTTAAGTGCGTGNGGAGCTATCGGAGGCGGTGTCGTGCCAAACGGCTTAGTGATTACAAAATTATATAGACCCTTACAGTAGTAAATCAAGAGGGCGAATAAGGTTGCCAGCAGCACTTAAGTGCGTGTGAGAGAGAGTTCATAAGCAATAAACCCTCAATAATAAGTAAACTCATGTCATAAAAGGGATAATTCCGCCACAGTATATTAATGACGGTAGGTATATCCTCAAGGTAATGGCTATGGCCCTAGTTTTTTATGTCTAAGGATAGAGAGATCATATGAACAAAATAGGCCCGAGTATGGTTCAGAAGGATACAGGTCGGTAGACCTGGTTAGTAAAATCTTTGACAGCATAAGGCTGAAGGCACGAACCCCAAAGCTTAGTCTAAGAGAGAAAGGGGAAAGGCACGAGTATTTAACTCTGGAGGGAAACAGAATCACCTCCAGGATAAAAGTAAATTGACAGAGTATGGGACCACTGCTGAATGTCGAGAAATAAGCATCGGGCTGACAGTTAAGAGATAGTGAGGTTGTAACCTAGAATGTTGCAATATCACCACTGGTTGTGGAAGTAGAGGAGTGGCGACACGAAGATTTTAACCTAGTACAACCTAGAGACAAGGCCCAGTGGGAAGTTAATGGCCTTTGAGATAATAAGGTGCGGAGTCATGAGACCTAGAGGTCAACTCTTAGTTCCAAAGGTGGTAGGACTTCGTTAGCAGACTATGGCCAAGGTGCACTATGTCCATTACCCCCTCCACCCAAAGTTTAAACAAAGCACATCAGGTAGTAAAGAGAGACCTACTGATGGCATGGGAAGAAGGAAGATATCGTTGGGTCGTAGCATAGAACTCTAGTGACCAGCCAGGGGAGGCTGGACACCAGGAATGGAGCAGGCCAATTCAGGAGATGGTTGTCCTGCAAGGAAGTGGAAAGTAATCGACATGAAGTTAAAGGCTATGCCGAGTTAAATTTTAAAGAAATAGTTTGGTTGCGTGGAGCCCAAGTATCTGATGAATTCTTACAGAGAGGCACAAAGTACGGCTAGGTTTCGGATAGGTGTCAGAACAGATTGGGATGCGAGTTAATTTGAGTATGACTTCCCATCCCCAAGCAAAGGGCCAAGCAGCGCACCCGATATAGGTTCTCGGAGATATATATATAGGTCCCCTATATGATGGCCTGAAGCAGGCAAATTAAGGGTAGTTGAACCAGGGCATACTATATCAGGTAGACGAAGAAAGTTAAACTTACTAGAAAATAGGTACCAACAGCCCAGGGTCATTGAAAGTCCTACCCTATGTACAGCGTAGGCAGTTAAAGATTGAAGCAGCAGCTGGGTATTTCTAGAAACTTCGCCAAAGAAGGGGGTTACCAGATTTGGTAAAAAGAGCAAGCTTAGCCTTAGATTCATCATCTCATATCATATCCTCTGGAGGACTGGCAAGGTGGCATATGAGCTTGAATTACCTCTAGAGCTAGAATATGTCCATACAGTCTTTCACGTGTCAATGTTGTGAAAGTGCATAGGTGATCCGTCCCCAATTGTGTTGGTTGAGAACGTCCAAGTTACTGAGGAGTTAGCCTATGAAGAGATCCCAGTTTCCATATTAGATTGTCAAGTTCGTAGGTTAAGGACTAAAGATGTGGCATCCATCAAGTTGAACATGTGGAGGAACAGAAATAGAGAAGAGGTGACCGGGGGAATTGACCCAAATTATGCAGTTAAGGTGAGGTCGTTATTCAGTTGTTATTTTACTATGTATGGTTGGTTATCTTTATATGGTGAAATAGTCATTTATATCTTCTTCTAAGGCGCCGATGTTGGGTTTTCTACGTTTAAGGGTTTCGGATAGTCCATAATACAGAGGAGCCTCTACCGAATTTTTTTCTAAATATTAGTCAGAAGAGTTAACCTCTTTAAGACTGAGAATGACATTCGAGGATGAATGTTCCTAAGGGGGGAGGACGTTACACCCCGTAAAATCTTAAATATTAGTAAGCGTACGCGTGAATTTTTGACGAGTAAAGAGAGCTTGACGAGTGGTGGAAAAGCCTTGGAAGCAGGGTCAGGCGAGGCTAGGCCGTGAGGGGCCAGCGCGATGAACCAGCCTGTAGTGCCCTAGCCAGTGCGGTGCGCCAGGCCTACTGCCGCTATGGGAGGCGCGGCGTGGGGGCCCTGTGGCGCATTGGGCAGCGCGAGGCACACCCCGGACACCTCCCTACACTTATATATATACTCCCCACACTCAATTTTAAATCATTTGAAATGTGTTCTTCGGCCAGAGAAGAGTAAAACCACAACTTTCATCAAATTTTCATCGAATTACGCTACCAAATGCCGTTCAAATGCAAATTAACTTCGGGTAATGAGTTCTAGTCCTACGTTAAGCATTATTATGGAGTTATTTCTCAAAAATTTGCTCGGCAAATCAAAACTCCACCGAGTAAAAGTTATCAGAATTGCTCCAAATTGATTCCTACCCACCCACAGGCATTAGATAAGCACTTCTCCCTTATGAACTCTTGGGAAATCATAGATTTTCGGTCGAGTTTTTCAAAGTTGGATTATAGTTCATTTTATTAGCGAAAGTTGTCGATATTTTCCGAGCTTAGTATTGAAAATAGTTCTATTCTCTCAGCATAGGGGTTACAGTTGGAAAGAACTACCAATTGCAAGTTGAAACTCGCCAGCTGAATGAAAGTCGACATTCGAGGTATATTAAGGCTTATTCCTTCGGCAAGTTATTCTCATTGTATAGTGATACGACCTATATTTTAAACGTAAATAATGATCATATATGTTGTAATTAGCTGCTTCTAGTATATAAGGACTCGGTATGTCATGATTAGATGCTATCAGTAGATTAAGATTACATATGTTGTAGTTAGCTGTTGTTGGTTGTGTAGGGCCCATGTATGTCTTATTTAGGTGTCAGCCGTGTGGGGCCTAGTATAGCTTCTTATTTTTCTTTCTATTATAATTAGGAAGCATGGTAGTCTTGTTGGCCCACATAGGATCCCTATTGATGTGTGTTGGCTGGGTTAGCTGTTTTCTTTTACAGGTGCTACATGGCCTTGTCGGCCTGAGGTTGTGTTTACAGTTGAGATATAGCAGTTTGTTCTCTCTATTTTAAGTCATTGATAGGACCCAGAGGTGCCTGTGCCCAGCCAGGTCAGCCCAGATTCCAGTATGGCATTAGGTGCGAGTCGTACCTCCCAAGGTGGGGCGTGACGTGAATCACCGACTAGAGTAGAGACTAAGAAAGGTTCTGATAGGATTTCGGGACTGACTCCAAAACTACTAGCAACATAGGGCATCACAAAAGACAAAGTAACCCCTAGATCTAACAAAGTATAAATATCAAGGTGGAAAACTCGTAACATACTAGTGACCACATCCGAGGAGACCTCCTACTCTTGGTGGGATGCTAGGGCATAGACTCTATTTTGGTGCTGACCACCACCTGTTCTAGTAGATGCCCCCTGCTGGGTTGGGCATGTTGGTGGAGCTGTTGAACTAGAAGCTGGGCTTCGGCCTCTATCATGGCCCTGTCTAGCTGTTGGGCAATCTCTGAGCATATGTTCGGGCTTTCCACACCTGAATCAACCACCTGTACCTGCCAAACATTAATCTGTGTGTCTCCGGCCACATCTGCAGCACTCTAGAGGGTTAGTATCAAGGGGTATGCTACCTGACCTCTCGAGCCTGGTGCTTGTCCTCTCTAGTCATGCCTGGATCTAGATGGCATACTTATAGCCTAAGATGTTGGGGATGAAGATCTCTAGTGGGACTGCTGTCGATGCTCACCACCTAGTCTCGGTTGAGAGAAACTATAGTTGTCTGTCTGGGCCCTCTTGGCCTCTCTCTCCTCAGATGCACCACTTCCATCTGCTGGGCATACAAAACTATCTGAGGAAAATCCATATCCTGATGGAGCATGGCGGTCCTGCAATCCTTGTCTAGGTTGTCCGCCACTCCATGTACAAACATGCTCACTCGAGCTCTCTAATCAACCACCAACTCTGGTGCGTACTTGGACAGATGAGTGAAATCTAGGGAATATTCCTACACTTTCATCTTTCCCGATTTTAGATTCACAAACTCAGCTGCTTTCAGCTCCCTCATCTCACGAGGGAAGAACCGATCTAGAAAAGCGATGTGAAACTCATCCCACCTGAAAGCGCCTGCTCCGACTACCCTACTATCCTTCCACTGCTCGAACCCAATATGAGCAACCTCTTTCAGTTGATAAGAGGATAAGTCGGCATACTCCTCTCCATTCACCCTCATGACCTACATGATCTTTAGAATCTCATCAATAAACTCGTGTGGATCCTCGTCCACCTTTGACCTAAGGAACTCTAGAGGGTTCATCCTTAGGAAATCTCTAACTCATGCTACCGTCGCATTATCGTTCTGAGGGACGTGCGCTACCGCTTGCTGATTGATCTGAGTGGTCAAGGCCTGTGTTAGCATCTGAATGGCTGCCCTGGATTCAGCGTGGGCAACTGGCTCCGGTGCATGGTGCTCATGGGTTGTATGGTCCTGTTGGTGCCCGTCTCCATTGCCATCCTCATGGCCATTTCCATTTCCATTTCTTCTACCGTTAACTCTTCGGGGAAGAATAATTCTGCAAATGCATATAGCACGAGTTAGAAGGATAGAGAGATATTTCACCGCACGACATAGATCATGAAAGAAGGGAACATTTCCTAAACGTCTCATAGCCTCTTCGTCATAAGTGTGGCGCGCTTCACACCCATAAAAAGGACTCTACTTAACATGGCTTTCAGACACCCTAGGACACTTCAAAACCTAATGCTCTGATACCAAGTTTGTCACAACCTGAACATGGGCCCGGATCGAGACACGGGACAAGGAGTCTCGAGAAACTCCAAGTCAACCCATGGAATGAACATACATTTAAATCAATTGACAAAAATGAAAGATTTATTATAATAAACATAGTGAAAGTATAAACTTAACATAACATCAGAACATACAACGAGATTCTGAAGCTGAATACAATCTATGTCTGAAAAGCTTCTAATTTTGATGAGTTGATGGGACAAGACTCCAACTAACTCTCTAAGTCTAAAACTAAAAATATGTAAACATAACTGAATAGAAAGGGGCCCTCGATAGATGAGGACTCACCAATAGAGACTGGATGCTAACTCCAGAAATGGCTAATGATGGGGCTGCATCTGGATATCGGAGCCTGTATTATAAAACAATACAGCATAAAGTATGCGGTCAATACATGGAATATACCAAGTGTGCAAGGTAAGTAAAATCGCTTAAGTAAGTAAAATCATTAAAACATGCATAACATAAAACATAATCAAGATAAGAATCTGAAAGTAGGGATTGCATGCTATTTTCTGAAATCATAATCTGAACATAACTGAACATCATAACTGAATCGAATGACCCAAAGCTGAAATGTTATTATCATAAGTAAAACTGAACATTGGGNATATATATGTATATGTTGGTATGTATCATGAATGATAAACATACATAGTTAAAATCATGAGGAACAATGGGAGACTCGTCATATAGCCGACATTACTACGATACATCTTACATGATCCCGACTATCACACTCAAGTGGGTAGAGTCGTCCAAAGCCTTTCCAGGGATAAGGATGATACCATGATATTGATATCAAGCTCGAGGCCCCCTGAGGATGGGGAAAGCTCCAAAAGAGGTCCCAAAATATATAAGTAAACCTACATTGGCACGTAGTTCTGAGGCATCGGGTTGATAACCCTTAGCCTACTCGGTGCTAGACACTACTCCCAAAAACATACATATGCTCTCTATTGTTTTCAATGAAGCTGACCATCTCTAGTGACAAAGATGAATAACAACATACATGCATAATTGGGAATCATAACATGAGGAGCCTTGGCTCAAATCATACCACAAGCTGAAAAATAATGGGAGTCTAGACTCCAAAACCATGTGGTAAGTTGATTCATGAAATCATAAGTCATACTTAATTATATGGGCTTGCCCAATACTTTAACATGCTTTAAATCAACTTGATTTACTTTGAAACATGAACATAACATGGATATTTCGAAATCATCCTTTCTTCATAAACTTCGCATCATACTTGAACATATATCATAGATCTCAACATTCATGAACTTTCATGGATGGGCATCATAATTTATTAAACTTGAAAACATGATTATAATTGAAAACATTATAAAACTTGCCCATAAATCATAATTCAATAATAAAAACATGCTTAGATCATACCCATGGTAAAAACTTAGGAAATTCATGCATTGGGTTAAAACCTCATAGGATTAGCATATAGATTTTCATGAATTAGAGAGTGATTGTGTATGGATGTGAACAAATCCACCCATTCATAACCCTGCATACCTGAGAGAATTTGATTCTACAACTTCTCTGATTGCCCAAGAAAGAATTGGGAAGAACTTGGAAGAAATTAAGCTTAATCACCTCTCTAGACTCCTAAGCTTTCTTGCATGAATAGGAATAGCTTAGAATGAACTTACCCCTCTTAAAACTCTCTATTCATAGCTTAAAATAATGTAGTTTAGGCCTTAGAATCATAGGAATTATGAAAAATCCCTTAATAAACTCGCAGGGAAAAACTAACCACCAATCCCAATGAGGGACTAGACGAGTCGTTACCCATGACCACGACTCGTGGTCTCCTGTCATCAAGAACACTGCCCATTTTCCTCAAAGGGTCCCCACGTGGGACCTAACGATTAATCACTGTCTTGGTCACCTCTCGTTACCTTCACCACTCAAAAACATTTAATCCTTAACCAATTGCTGACCACGACTCACCTAATGAATTTGGCATTGACCACGACTCATGGTGTCCAGTAGTGAGGTACACTGCCAGCCCTTCCTTCATCCTTCAACTGCCCTTGACCACAGGTGACCTAACAGTTTATGGGGTTGACCATGACTCGTGGTCAATCTCGTGGTTACCCTAAATTGAAAATTTCCAGACAAGTCAAGACTCCTCACCACGAGTCACTTAATGACTCATGGTCATCCTAACGGGTCACAGGACGACTCATTTTGTGACCTGGTGTAGAAAATCCTATTTTCTTCGTTTCAACTCCCGAGTCTGATTTTAGGGCTTTCAGGGTATAACAATAATCCTCCAAAAAGTCTAGCTTTTCATCGAGCTCATTGTCTAGGTCCGAAAGAGTGGGGGCTGCTAGAATAGTCGGTTGTCTTGATGAAAACTCGGCCATTTGGCTCTGAAGAGCCCCCAACTCCTCCCTGAGGCTTCTTTCCTCTGGCTGATCCACTAGGCACTCATTAAGATGGAGCTCAAAGTTCTCTTACCAACCATGCTACACCCTTACAACCTTATCTATCTCGCCTTCACCCATGGCTTGACGTTCTCCATCATGGGATGTACCTTTCTCTCGGTCACTTTCAATCTTTTGTCCATCTTTTGGAGAAACTCCTGTGGAACCAAAATATACCTAGTTGGGGTCTAGCTTGAAATACTCGTAGGAGGTGTAGATGAAGTACTTGAAGCTGCCTCTATATGGCCCTACTCTAATCAGGTTGGGGCATCAATATGCTCTCCCCCTGATACCCGTGGTACTAAAACTGCGATAGGAAGTCTAACCCCATCACTAGGTTCATATCATCCTTAATTAATCCTACATTTGTTATCCTCTGGCCTCCAATCAAAGTATCTGCCTCCCTATTCACCTTAAGGCCTGCCTAGATACATAATCTAAACATGAGACTCGAGAATGGGATGGTGGTGCTCAATCCAAAAGCGTGCTCAATCCAAAAGCCCAGTCTCAAATCTTGTAATACCCCCAAAGCCCTAATATCAAACCTAAGGGTTAAAATGGAAAAAAATAGGATGTTCTGCACCAGGTCACAGGATGAGTCATCTAGTGACTCGTGAGGTGCACCACGAGTCGTTAAGTGACTCATGGAGAGGAGGGTTGCCTTGGTTGGATATTTGTATTTGGGGTTGACCACGGGTGAGGACACAAGTCGTGGTCACGACCATGAGTCGTCAAGTCACTCGTGGCAAGAGGTTGGCATGAAGTGGAAGATTTTGCCAGTGTTAGCCATGATTTGGTCACCACGAGTCGGGTGAACCTCAGAGGTATGATTTTAGTGTTGGCCAGGAGCAGAAGACCACGAATCGTGGCGTTGAGGAAGAATCATCCAGTCACTCGTTGGGACTGGCAATGTATTTTTCCCTGCGAATTTACTAAGGGCTTTTCCGTAATTCATAAGTTCCTTAGGCCTAAGCTACATCATTTTAATCTTAGTTATGATTGTTTTAAGAGGGATTACTCCTCTCCATGCATGCAAAACTAGAAGGTTCCTAGGGGTGATCAAGGCTAAAATCCATCAATTCTTCTTAAATTTCCTTTGGGCATTCAAGGAAGAGTGTAAGATCAACTTACCCAGCTATGTGAGCCTATGAGTGAGAGATTCTTTCACTCTCATGCTCTAAATTCTTCTCAATTCCATGAAATCTCAATTCTAAATTCAAGTTTCATAATCTATGGGGTTTATCCCAATTCCTGTGAGTTTCTCTATGTACTATCTATGGGTCAATTCCCTTCAAGTATCAAATCTTTTTTTATGATCTATGGGTAGATTTTATAACTATTTTTATTATAAATCTGTGGTTTCAAATTTAATTAAATTATGCCCATGTATGCATGCTTCATGAAGAGTCAAGTTATGATCCTATTATGAATTTGATCCTATCAAGTCCAAATTATGATTTACAATTTATGTTATGAATTCTCTTCAAGAATCCATCATGGATTTATGAATATCAAGTATATACATATTTTACATGTATGCCTGAATTTCACGATTTATGAATTTATGACTCTTGGCGAACTCATGGGCCCTTACTCATGGAAAATCATATATTTCAATTATGATCAAGTATTTTATGTTGTAAGTGGCCAAAAACTTCATTAATGATTTATGATTATGATATGAGCCTCATGTACATATTTTTGGGACCAGTGTCTAGTACCGAGTAGACCCTGCGTTCAGGTAAACCCCGTGGTCTCAGAACTACATGCCACCGTAGGTTTATATATAAAAATGTTAATGTTAATGGATCGCCATGATATCACATTTTGCATGTCCCTTTCCTAGCAAGCCTATGACAGCTCTGCCCACGTGAGCAAGATAGTTAGGGAATCATGTAAGCTCTATCATGACGGTGTCGATTATGACGAGTCCTCCCATTGTTCCTCATGATTTATGCATGGTTATGTTATGTTACCTTGGCTCAAGTTATGTTTTATAAAGTTTTCTTTTATGACTATGATTATGACTGGTTTATGAATGGTTTGAAAATCTTGAGCCCTTATGTTTACATGATGATATTTACTTTATGATCATTCTTTCCTACTCTTATGAACTCTTGTGAATTTTAATTGTCTGTTTTACTTACCTTGCATATTCAGTACATTCCAAATACTGAATGCATACTCTATGTTTTATCATTTCATGATACAGACTCTGACATTCAGGTTCAGCCCCGCCATTAGCCAATTCTCAGAGTTCGCATCCCTCCACCAGTGTCAGTGAGTCCTCATCCTTCGAGGACATTCAGTTATCTGTAGTTATATTCTTTCAGTTATAGACTTTTGTCGAGCTAGTTGGGGATGATGTCCCATCAGCTCATTAGTTATGTTAGAGGCTATTCAAACATTATGTAGAAACCAGCTATCATATTTGATTCAGTATTAGCTTGATATGTACGCAGACTTCTACTATTATGTATGTTAGACTTCCGTATATTTATGTTGAGTTTTAAATATCATGTTCATGCCTGGGTTAACTTGGAGCCTCTCGGGGTTCTTTGTCTAGTGTCTCGATCCGGGCCTATATTCAGGTCATGACAAACTTGGTATCAGAGCATTAAGTTTTGGAGTATCCTAGGGTGTCTAAAATTCGCTTTAAGTAGAGTCTTTTTCATGAGTGTGAAGTGCTCCACACTTATGACAAATAGTCTATGAAACGTTTTAAGAAATATTCCCTTCTTTCATGATCTATGTCATGCGATGAAATGTCTCTCTATCCTTCTAACTCATTCTATACACATTTGTATAATCATGCCTCCTCGCTTTGTTATGGAAGAAGAAACAAAAATGGAAATGGCCACGAGAATGGCAATAGGGATGGGCACCGGCAGGCCCCACCAGCCCCCGAGGATCATGTACCCGAGCAGGTTTCTCATGTAGAGTTCAGGGCAGCCATACAGATGCTAGATCAGTCTTTTGACTGCTCAAGTTAACCAACAGGCAGTAGCGCATGTCCCTCAGAATGGGAAAGCAGCGGCGAGGAGAGTCAGAGATTTTCTGAGGATGAACCCTCCAGAGATCCTTGGATCGAAGGTGGACGAGGATCCACATGAGTTTATTGATGAAGTTCTAAAGATCACCCAAATCATGGGGGTGACCTAGGAGGAGTGCGCATATTTAGCCTCGTATCAATTGAAAGGGGTTGCACACATCTGGTTCAAGCAATGGAAGGATAGTAGGACAGTTGGAGCAGGCCCCATTGGTTGGGATGAGTTCCATACCGCATTTCTGGATCGGTTCTTCCCTCGTGAGATGAGGGAGATTAAAGCAGCAGAGTTGTGAACCTAAGGCAGGGTAACATGACAGTCCGGGAGTATGCTTTGGAGTTCACTCGTTTGTCTAAGTATGCACCAGAGCTAGTGGCTGATCAGAGAGCTCAGGTGAGAAGGTTTGTACACGGAGTAGCGGACTACCTAGTCAAGGATTATAGGACCGCTATGCTTCATTAGGAAATTTATTTTCCTCGATTTGTTTTGTACACCTAGCACATGGAGGTGGTACACCTGAGAGAGAGAGAGAGGCCAAGAGGGCCATGACAGACAGTTATGGGTTCTTCTAGCAGAGATCGAGAGGCAGTCATTGCCAATGGTCTCATCAGAGGTCATTAGCTCCAGTGCCATCATTGGCCAGTGCACCATCTAGATCGCGAGGTGATCAGAGGAGTAGAGCCTCAGGTTAGAGAGGCCAGAGTAGCATGCATATAGAGCGTACCTTTCCAACTTGTGGTAAGTGTGGCAAGAATCATATAGGAGAGTGCTTGATGGATCAAATATCTATTTTGGGTGTGGTAGATCCGGCCACATGCCCCGGGAGTGCCCCTTAGCTAGATAAGGTGATAGCAAGGGCTGTGCTCAGGAGACCAGTTCAACAGCAGCCCAAGCCCAATAGGGTGCGTCCACCAGTCCAGGTGGTGGCCAGTGCCAGAATAGGTTTTATGCCCTTGTATCCCAAAAGGAGCAAGTGACTTCACCAGATGTGGTCACCGGTATGTTACGAGTATTCCACTTTGATGTATATGCATTGTTAGATCCAGGGGCTACTTTATATTTTGTGATGCCTTATGTTGCCAGTAGTTTCGAAGTCAGTCCAAAAATCCTATCAGAACCCTTCTCAGTCTCTACTCCAGTTGGTGATTCAGTTATAGCCCAACAGGTAAATAGAAATTGCCCTGTCACAGTTCTTCAGAAAGTCATCTCAGTAGATTTAGTAGAGCTATCCATGATAGATTTTGATGTTATCTTTGGCATGGATTGGCTACATGCATGTTATGCCTTAGTATATTGTAGAACCCATGTAATAGAGTTTTGATTTTTGGGTGAGCCAGTCCTAGAGTGGAAGGGTAGTTCAGTTGTACCTGTAGGTCGCTTCATTTCCTACCATAAGGACAAAGATAATTTCTAAGGGTTGTGTGTACCATGGGTTAAGGATGCTACATCCAAAACCCCGACTATTCAGTTAGTTCCTATAGTGTGTGAATATCCAGAAGTGTTTCCAGAGGATTTGCCGAGAATTCCTCCCGAGCGGGAGATTGATTTTGGTATTGACCTTCTTCCCGATACGCATCCTATATCTATTCCTCCTTATAGAATGGATCCAACTGAGCTAAAGAATTTGAAGGAGCAGTTGAAGGATCTCTTAGACAAGGGTTTCATTAGACCTAGCGAATCCCCATGGGGTGCACCAATGCTCTTTCTCCCGAAAAAGGATGGTTCCCTTCGGATGTGCATTAATTATCGGCAATTGAACAAATCTACAATCAAGAACAGGTATCCTCCCCAGGATTGATGATTTGTTTGACCAGCTTCAGGGTTCTAAGTGCTTTTCAAGGATAGACCTCAAATCTGGATACCATCAGCTCATAGTTAGAGAGAGTGACGTCCTAAAGACAGCCTTCAGGACTCGGTATGGACACTATGCCTTTTGGACTAACGAATGCTCCTACAGCTTTTATAGTCTTGATGAACAGGGTGTTCAAACCATATTTGGATATTTTTGTGATTGTTTTCATAAATAACATTCTCATATACTCTCAGAGCAAGGAGGAGCATGTCGTTCATTTGAGGGTAGTGTTACAAACTCTAAAGGATCACCAGTTATATGCTAAGTTTAGCTAGTGCGAGTTTTGGCTAGACTCAGTAGCATTTTTGGGTCATGTGGAGTTGAGTGAGGGTGTATAGGTGGACTCTCAAAAGATAGAAGCGATAAAGAATTGGCCTAGACCAGTCAGTCCTTCGGATATTAGGAGTTTCTTGGATTTAGCCGGTCATTATCGAAGGTTTTTTGTTGGGTTTTCATCCATTGCAGAACCGTTGACTAAGTTGACCCAAAAGAAAGTGAAGTTTCAATGGTCAGAGGCTTGTGAGAAGAGCTTTCAAGAGTTGAAGAGTCGACTCACCTCAGCACCGGTGTTAACCTTACCTGATGGTACCGATGGGTCTGTGGTATATTCTGACGCCTTCGAGGATAGATCTTGGTTGTGTACTCATGTAGCATAGTAAAGTTAAAGCCTATGCTTCCAGGCAGCTGAAAGTCAATGAAAAGAATTATCCAACTCACAACCTCAAGTTGGCAGTGGTAGTATTTGCCTTGAAGATTTGGAGATTTGTATGAGGTCCATGTAGATGTATTTATGGACCTCAAAAGACTACATTACATGTTCTACCTAAAGGATCTAAACCTACGTCAGAGAAGGCGGTTGGAGCTTCTTAAAGATTATGATATGAGAGTTCTTTATCATCCAGGCAAGGACAATGTGGTGGAAGATGCTCTTAGTAGGCTTTCTATGGAAAGTGTATCTCATGTCGATGAGAAGAGGATAGAGTTAGTGAAGGATGTACATCAGCTTGCACCACTAGGAGTTCATCTTATTGACTCGACAGATGTTGATGTCATTGTTCAGAATGGGTTAGAATCTTCCTTGGTGACCCAGGTCAAAGATAGACAAGACGAGGATCCTATTTTAGTAAATTTGAAGGAAGTTGTTCATAATTAGAAAGTGGAAGTCTTCTCTCATGGGGGAGATGGTGTGCTACGATATCAGGGTCGTTTTTGTGTACCCGGTGTAGATGACTTGAGGGAGCGGATGTTGCATGAGGCTCATGGTTCTAGATATTCTATACATCCAGTTTCCACCAAGATGTACCATGATCTACGGGAAGTCTATTGGTAGAATTGCATGAAGAAGGACATAGCAGAGTTTGTGGATAAGTGTCGAAATTGTCAATAGGTGAAGGTTGAGCATCAAAGACTCGGCGATGTGCTTCAAGACATTAGCATTCCTACCTGGAAGTGAGAGAAAATCAATATGGACTTCATTACAGGGTTGCCTAGCACTCGTCGATAGTATGACTCCATTTGGGTGGTTGTAGACAGGTTGACTAAGGCAGCTCATTTTCTACCAGTCAAAATTACCAATTTAGTGGAGGATTATGCCAAATTGTACATTTAGGAGTTAGTTTGCTTGTATGGAGTGCCCTTGTCCATCATATCAGATAGAGGTACTCAGTTTACCTCCCAGTTTTGGAGATCATTTCAGAAGGAACATGGTACTCAAGTCAAGCTTAGCCCAGCTTTTCACCTGCAAACGGATGGTCAGGCGGAGCATACCATTAAGACTTTTGATGATATATTGAGAGAATGTGTGATTAATTTCAAAGGTAGTTGGGATGATCATTTACCTCTCGTCGAGTTTGCATATAAAAACAGCTACCACTCCAGCATATAGATGGCTCCATTTGAGGCTCTTTATGGGCGGAGGTGTAGATCACCTATTGGTTGGTTTAAGGTCGGTGAAGCTACATTGATAGGTCCATATTCAGTGGAGAAGGTTCAGATCAAAAGGGAGAGGTTGAGAAAAGCTCAGGTCGTCAAAAGTCCTGTGCAGATATGAGGAGGAGAGAACTAGAGTTTGAAAGTTGATGATTGGGTATTTCTGAAGGTGTCTCCCATGAAGGGAGTAATGAGGTTCGGACATAAAGGGAAACTTAGTCCCCTTTATGTTGGCCTGTACCAGATTGTGAGATAGGTTGGCAAGATAGCTTATGAGTTGGAGTTGCCCTCAGAATTAGCTTCAGTTCATCTAGTTTTTCATGTATATCTCTTAAAGAAGTGTTTGAGTGATCCAGCTCTGGTTGTCCTAGTGGAGAGTGTGGGTGCGAAGGATAGTCTTAGCTATGAGGAGGTTCCGGTGGAAATACTTGATTGTCAGGTTTGGAAGCTAAGAAATAAAGAAGTAGCCTCAGTTAAGGTTTTGTGGAGGAACCAACATGTTAAGGGAGCTACATGGGATAGATATGATGGCTAAATACCCACATCTATTCCCTTCTAGCTTAGTTTTAGCTTGACATATCAGTTTCCTCCCTAGTACTCTATTCAATTTTATGTTCAGTTCATGTGCCCCAGTTTCTTTCATGTTAATGTATGTATTAATGATTCATGAATGCAGTTCGTCCATGTAGTTCAGTCCGGGGACAGTCACTTCGTCAGTTTTCCGCTCTAAATGTTCAGTATTTGATATGGCAGTCGCATTTCTCATATTATCAGTATGTTTATTCACATTCAAGGACAAATGTTCCCAAGGGGGAGATATTGTAATACCCCAAAAGCCCTAAGATCATACCCGAGGGTGTAAATAGAGAAAATAGGATTTTCTGCATCAAGCCACAGGACGAGTCATCTAGTGACACGTGAGGTGCACCACGAGTTGTTAAGTGACTCATGGGGAGAAGGGTGGCTTTGGTTGGATTTGGGGTTGACCACGAGTGAGGCCATGAGTCGTGGTCAGGACCACGAGTCGTCAGGCACTCGTGGCCATAGGTTGGAATAAAGTGGAAGATTTGGGCAGTGTTGTCCACGACTTGGTCACCACGAGTCGTGGTGACCCCCAAAGGTATGATTTTAGTGTTGTCCACGAGCAAAAGGCCACGAGTCGTGGTGTTGAGGATGAATCGTCCAGTCCCTCATTGGGACTGGCGCTATATTTTTTCCTGCGAATTTACTAAGGGCTTTTTCGTAATTTCTAAGTTTCTAAGGCCTAAACTACATCGTTTTAAGCTCAGTTAGGATTATTTTAAGAGTTTTTATCTCATTCTAAATCACTTCTCTCCATGCATACAAAACTAGAAGATTCCTAGCGGTGATCAAGGCTAAAATCCATCAATTCTTCTTCAATTTCCTTTGGGAATTCAAGCAAGAGTCTAAGATCAACTTACCCAGGTAAGTGAGACTATGAATGAGAGTTCCTTTCACTCCCATGCTCTATATTCTTCTCAATTCCATGAAATCTCAATTCTAGATTCAAGTTTCATAATCTATGGGGTTTATCCCAATTCTTGTGAGTTTCTTTATGAACTATCTATGAGTCAATTCTCTTCATGTACCAAATCATGTTTTATGATCTATGGGCAGATTTTATAATTATTTTTTATTATAAATTTATGGTTTCAAATTTAATTGAATTATTCCCATGTATGCATGCTTCATGAAGGATCAAGTTATGATCCTATTATGAATTTGATCCTATCAAGTCTAAATTATGATTTACGATTTATGTTATGAATTCTCTTCAAGAATCCATCATGGATTTATGAATATCAGGTATATAGATGTTTTACAAGTATGCATGAATTTTACTGTTTATGAATTTATGACTCTTGGCCAACTCATGGGCCCTTATTCATGGCAAATCATGTATTTCAAGTATGATCAAGCATGTTATTTTGTAAGTGGCCATGAACTTCATGAATAATTTATGATTATGATATGAGCCTCATGTGTATGTTTTTGGGAGCAGTTTCTAGCACCGACTGGACCTGGCATTTGGACAACCCCCATGGTCTCAGAACAACGTGCCACCGTAGGTTTATATATACAAATGTTAATGTTATTATATTTCCGCGATATCACATTATGTATGTCCCTTACCTGGAAGGTCTGGAACGGCTCTGCCCACTTGAGCGAGATAGTTGGCATCATGTAAGCTTTATCATGATGGTGTCAGTTATGATGAGTCCTCCCATTGTTCCTCATGATTTATGTATGGTTATGTTATGTTACCTTGGCTCAAGTTATGTTTTATAAAGTTTTCTTTTATGACTATGATTATGACTGGTTTATGAATGGTTTGAAAACCTTGAGTCCTTATGTTTATATGATGATATTTACTTTATGATCATGTTGTCCTACTCTTATGAACTCTTAGGTATTTTAACTGTCTATTTTACTTACCTTGCATACTCAGTACATTTCAAGTACTGACCGCATACTCTATATTGTATCGTTTCATGATACATGCTCTGACATTCAGGTTCAGCCCTGCTATTAGTCAATTCTTAGAGTTTGCATCGCTCCGCTAGTGTCAGTGAGTCCACATCCTTCGAGGACATTCAGTTATCTGTAGTTATGTTCTTTCAGTTACAGACTTTTGTAGACCTAGTTGGGGATGTTGTCCTATCAGTTCATCAGTTATGTTAGAGGCTATTCAAATATTATGTAGAAATCAGCTCGTCATTTTTTACTCGGTATTAGCTTGCAGACTTCCGCTATTATTTATGTTAGACTTCTACATATTTATGATGAGTTTTAGATATCATGTTCTTGTCATTGGTCAACTTGGAGCCTCTCGGGGTTTTTGTTCCCGTGTCTCAATCCGGGCTTATATTCAGGTCTTGACAGATCTCCTCTATAATAGCCCTCAAAATATTGATGGCGTATTAATACATGATACACACCGCCAAGGCTACTCTATCTGCACTGAGGGTATTATCATTGACCATCAGTGCTAAACGGTGGAGGACTAGTGTCTAGCATGCCTTTTCTATAAAACTCAGTGAGACTTTGGTGACCTTCTTTCCACTAGCCACCCAGTCCACCTCCTCCTTGTCATCTGCAAGAACCCCTGCTAGCCATTTAATCTACTCTGCCTCTCCTCATTGCCCAGCTGCTTTACCCTTTTCAAGGCATCTACATGATGGTCAAACTCAGTTTTCATGTCATGAGCTCTGAAATGTAGATCATAACACTCTCGAGCTTTGGCTGTCCTTTCAATTTTAGCCTACATTTTGCATTCTACTCCATGGTGGCCAAATAATTAGTATAGAACTCCCAGACCATTTTAGTACTGTACTTCTCCGGAGTTCTAGCCATCCAATCAAATCCGTAGAATCTGAATATCTGCTTCATTTCCTCTATCTCATTCAAGGCATTGGTGAGGATTCACGGTTCTTCTTGTATACTCCACCTCGGGTGGTTCTTTGAGGTGAGAGCCAAACCCTGATCATATATCTCTTGAGCAATCGGTACTATCCACCTAATAGTATGGTTCTCCAAAAGCGGTGTTTGATCAGGTTCCTCTTCGCTGGCCTCTCCTCAATTCTGGCCTCATTGCCACCATCTCTGGATTGGGCCTCCTTAGACCATTCTTCCTCATTAGAGTCGCTCCCAGACTCTTGAACTTGTTCTTTTGCTCCCTCTTCAAATAAGGGAGCAGTGCCTGGAGTGGCAGAATTAGCTTCGGCTTGTATCTTTTCTTGAGTTCTAGTGGTCTGTGTCTCATCAGTATCGGAAGTCTCAACTCAGTACTCTTCCACTAAACCACTAGGGGAGCTTCCTTCTAATCAGAGTTGGAGGGCTCTTCTCTCTATGCCCTCCTTGCAGTTATCTCAACTCAAGCCCCTTGTCCTAGGCAGGTTTGTTTGCTCTTCTCTTCATTGTCATTATACCTGTGGAGAAAAAGGTTAGTATGTATGACCTAAGAAAAAGAAATAAAAATACCCTCTGAAGTTTTCACACGAGTCTACAGTACGGGTCGTACCATGGTGGTACGACTTGTACTAAGACTTGTAGTTCATGATGAGCCTGTCATGACTCCTACTTATGAATCATACTATGATGGTATGATTTGTACCGAGAGTCATACTGAGGGGTTCCCCAAACTATGTTCTTCTATATTTTTCTATGACTCGTGTTACGGATCATTATTTGTTTTCACGAGTCGTAGTAAGGATTGTACCGTTACTTATGAACTTTGACCCTTTCCAATTAGTGGTACAATTACATTGTACGACTCGTAGTAGGATACTACAGGTCGTGCCAGGTTTTGTACCCTCAAATTCAGTCACAAATGGCTTAGGATAGTCCCAATGAGCCCTACTATGAGTCGTAGTACAAAACCATGAGTCGTAAGAAGGCTTGTGAAGCCTGTCCTTTCCTTGATCAGTTCAGTTTCTCAAACAAACATTTAATTTGATTTGGGTACTCAGACTTCCCCATCTTAGTCTACCAATGTCCATTATTTACACCTACCCAGTTCATTCTCAACTTATGTCACACCCCATAACTCAACTTTTCAACAACCCAAGTTAGTGTTTGAGCATTTTAATTTCTACCCATTCAATAGAATCACACAAGCTACTGCTCATCTACCTCAACCCATTTTTGGTGAGTTTGAGGAATAACAGTCATCTATTAGTTCATACAGAGCAAGCTTTTTGCAAATTTAAATATGACTACTTGAATTTTTAAGTGTTTGCTTGATTCTTGCTTGTTTTAGTGATTTAGGGTATAAATTTCGATTGTGCAGGTGTAAAGTTGTTCAAATTTGAGCTTGAATCGATTGGGACTTTGTGTTACGGGTGTGCGAATCTCGGGTGAGACTCATGGGTTCAATAGTTATGTTTGCATGGGAGTGCAAGTCCCAGAAATTTGATTTTAAATAGGTTAGGGCGGATATTTGAGAAATTCGGGTTGAGTCGGTCTAGTTCATTATTTCAGCCCATCATGAACCGTACCACGAGTCATAGGTTTGACCTACGGCTCGTCCCTTGGACTCATACCATATGACTTATAAAACTTACCTGGGGACCTAAGAGTGCTAGTTACGACTTGTACCATAAAGGTACGGTCCGTACAATACCTCATAAGCCAATGTCTCTAAAATTCCACACTTTGCGCAATTCGTCTTTACAGTGAGTACTACGACTAGTACAATCAGGGTACGAGTCGTAATGACCAACCGTTACATGAATTTCAGCTTCTTCTTTTTACCACGACTGATACTATGGCCTGTACAAAGCTCTTACGAGTAGTGCTGAGAACCGTAGTACTGGTCTGGTCTGCAATTTTTCTCCCAACAATTTTTGTTTCACCTACACATTGAACACACCAAAGGTTAAGATACTTGGGTTGCCTCCCAAGAAGCGCCTGATTTAACGTCATGGCATGACACAGGTGGTCTAGTTACTTAGACTTCACCGAACCACCTCTTGGGTTACCTCCCATGAAATGCTTGATTTAATGTCGTGGCATGATGCAAGTCTCTTGACTACTCAGAATTCATCAAGAAACTCAGAATCATCATCAATTGCTAAGACAACCCTGAACTCATTGAGCTGGTTTATTGGCCGGTAGACGTTAAAAGTGACCTCCTCTTTATTTAGCCTGAACTTTAGTTGGCCAGCTTCAACATCCACCAAGGCTCTCCTAGTGGTCAGGAATGATCGCCCCAAGATAATAGGGACCTCAAATATCAACCTTGCGATCTAGGATTACGAAGTCCGCTAGGAAGATGAAACGGTCCACCTTGACAAGCACATCCACTAAGATCCCCACTGGCTTTTTGACTGTATGGTCTACCATCAATATCCATATTAACATCAGTGTGGGGGCTCCCAAGCCCAGTTGTTTGAATACAGCTAATGGAATCAGGTTGATGCTTGCTCCTAAATCACAAAGTGCCTTCGCAAACTCAAAATCACCAATCGTACATGGAATGGTGAAGGCACCTAGATACTCCTTATTTTGAGCAAGGACTCGTGAAGATATGGCACTATAATGATGCAAGTTACTTACCGGATCACAGCTCACGGACCTCTTCTTAGTCACAAGATCCTTCATGAACTTGGCATATCCAGGCATCTGCTCCAATGCCTCGACCAATGGTATGTTCACAGATAATTGTTTAAGCATAGAGAGAAATTTTTGGAACTTACCATCTTTCATATTTTTCTTCATCCTTTATGGGAATGGTGTCGGTGGTCAAGGGATAGCCTTATAAATTTGCATGACCCCTTGCTTCTTTCCCTTATCAGCTTCGAACCCCTTTGCATAAACTAGAGTCTCTGTCAGCTCAGCTTCACCTTTGAGCTCATTCTCAACAACCTCATCTTCCTCACCAAGCTCAATCTCCTTTCGTCTTTCCATCTCAATTACAACTAACAGACGGGAATTGGTTGTGGTATTTCCACTCCTAGTCATCACAATCATACAGTGATTATCATTCTTTGGATTTTATACAGTATTGCTAGGAAGTGTTCCCTTCTGCCATTGATTTAAGGAAGGCCCACATCTGTCCAAGCTGCTGCTCAATTTGTTTGATCATTGTGGCATGCGATTCAACTTTCTGGTTCATACCCGATATATCCCCACGGATCTTCCTCAGCTGATCATCGGTGAACTTTACCTTCTTGAGCATTTCAACCATCATGCTCTCCAATATTGAGGGCCCACTCTCACCCTCAGGTACATTAGGAGGAACATACAAACCTGTGCGTTCGTTTCGATTTACATCGTTCTTTCTCCATTCTCCGCAGAGTTCGCTCTAATACAGGATCAAGAGGAATCAAGGGGTTTCCGCTCTGTTGAGTACTTGGCATTCACCAAGAGGCAACCTGTAGGTTTCAAAAACACAAAGAAAATGTAAATGAGGAAATAACAACTGAAAGTTAAAAACAATAATTACTCTAATCCTAAGTTGTATTCCCCGGCAACAGCGCCACTTTTTGATAATGCTCAAACTCGCACTCCTAATAAAGTATGAAGTGTACGTTGTCAATAAAGAACCTAACAAAGGTTGGGTTCGATCCCATAGGGAAGAAGGTCAGGATATAGAATAACGCTAGTATTTAAGCTTTTAAGTATGTTATCTACAAAAGAGGGGGTTTTATAAAAGTAATTATAAGACAAGATTGAGGTTTGATTGTTTTTTATCAATATTATGCAACTAACTAGGGTAAGTTTTCCTCATGGGTTCATAACTACTTCGGATTTTACACTTGTGATCTATTCCAATGCTTACTTGTAGAACTTGATAACTAGGGTTCATCCAAACAACTGGTTCATCCCTATTGGATGACTATACTCAACCACTGGGTGAGGTGTCATGAGCGATTTCACTTCAACTATTATCAAATTTGTCCCAAATTAACTATCCTGCATTTTTAGCTCAAGTTATACAATGACCCATAAAGATAGAGGCTTTGTTATAATTCTCTTTCCTAATCTCTACTTCTCTAGGTTCATGCAAGTAAAGAATTCGGGCAAGTCCTAATGTTTCGCTCCTTTAAGAAACATTAAAGATGAAGAGAATACAATACAAGTGTTTAGAATTGATTTAGAATCACTTCGTGCAACCCTAGTTTGTTAATTCATCATGGTTCCCACAACCCTAGTTGTGGAGGTTTTAGCCTCTCATGTTTGTAAAATAATTATAAGAATTTATAGACAAATGCATAATTTAATACTTACAGAGATGATTAGAAGAAAACCCACTTGATTATTGCAAGACTTTATGAAGAATTATTCAAGAGAAAGGAAGAAAATTAAAGCAAGAAAATATCCAAGACTTGAATTAAAAGCTAACAACAACTTGTCTCTCAATGTGTTTCTTGTAAGAAAAACTCAATCTGCGGCTCTCTCTACTGGAAATAACCTAAAAAGTATTTATACAAATATTTGGAACCTTCTCCTAAGTAAATAGGGAAATTACTAAAAACTGTCATCGACTTCACCTACAACCTATAACAAGATTGTATGGGTCGTACCTTGACTCATACTTTGGCTGGCCTCTACTGAATCTAGCTAAGTGTTGTGAACTACAACTCCTACCATGAACCTATGAGTTGTACAATTAGTCATGGTTTGATACTAATAATACTGGCAATCTTCTGAACTTTATCATAGATGGCTTGGTACGACTCGTACCTCATTTCTACGACCCGTGACTCCTTCTAGTACCTTGAGACCTGTCAGTCTTCACTTCTTCTGAACTTCTGCACAACTCCTCATTTCGGGTCTTAGGTAGATCTTATGATTCATGGTAGCTACCCGTCCCAGGAGACTTAGCCTGTGCAACATCTTTTGAAGTTTCCTACGACTACCATGGTACGCTCGTACCATGAGCCATAAGTTACCTTTTCCTCAACACTTTTGGACTAAAATTTTTTGTGACTCTCAGTACGGCTTATACCGGGATGGTACGGCTTGTATTGAGGTACATATTTAGCCACTTTTCTGTAATTTCTCCTTGTTCTGCATAATTCAACTCCAACATCTATTTTCCCTAAAAACAATGTAAAAGTTTCTCATATATATATAAACACACCTAAGTCCATTCTTATTTTTCAGTTTTAAGTGTTGAAAGTACTGTAAAATCACAACACATCACCTCTCCCTCAAGTCATCCACATCTGAAACACACATTTGAACCTGATATCAGAGTACACCATCTCCCTATTGGGAGGAAACCTCCATTTTCTGATTCTAGACTGCTTCCTTCAACTTTACTAGGATAGGATCCTCACGTTGTCTTGCTTTAACCTCCATCACCAATGAAGATTCCGACCTATTTTAAACAATAACACCACCATCCGTCGAATATGTAAGGCGAACTCCTAAACAAGCAAGCCTAGGGGCATCCTTCACAAACTCCTTCCTCCCATCATCGACATGAGACATATTCCCAATGGACAGCCTACTAAGAGCATCCACTGCTACATTGGTCTTTCCTGGATGATAAAGGTCACTCATGTCATAATCTTTGAGAAGCTCTAGCCATCTCCTTTGCTACAAATTCAGGTCCTTCTGGGTAAATACATACTGAATACTCTTGTGGTCTATGAACATATCCACATGCACCCAATATAAATAGTGCCTCCAAATCTTCAAGGCAAACACCACCGCTACCAACTCTAGGTCATGCGTTGGGAATTCCATTCATGAGTCTTAAGTTGTCTAGAGGCATAAGCAATGACCTTACCATGCTATATCAGCACACACCTGAGGCTAATCTTAGAGTCATCACAATATACAACGAAATCATCTGTGCCCTCTAGAAGGGTCAATACCAGGGCTGAAGTGAGTCCAGTCTTTAACTCCTAAAAACTCTTCTCACAAGCATTCGGCCACTGAAATTTAACCTTTTTCTGGTCAACTTAGTCAACAGTACTGCAATGGATGAAAATTCCCCTACAAACCTCCTGTAGTAGCCATCTAAACCTAAAAAGCTCCTAATATCAGTAGGGCTAATAGGTCTAGGTCAGTTCTTCACCGCCTCTATCTTTTAGGAGTCTAGCTATATACCCTCACTAGACACCACATGACCCAAGAATACTACTGAGTTCAGCCAAAATTCAGACTTACTGAATTTAGCAAATAAGTGATGATCCTTGAGGGTTTGCAACACAATCCTCAAATAAGAGGCATGATCCTCCTCGCTCTGAGAGTATATGAGGATATCATCTATGTAAACAATGATAAATGATAATGCTCAAACTCACACCTCCTGCTGAAGCATAAAGCGGACGTTGTCAATAAAGAACTCAATTAAGAGGTTGGGGTCAAACCTACAAGGAATATGGAAGACGTAGACTAATGCCGGTAAGTGAACTTGTTGGTGAGTTATCTCCAATTTGAGGGGGTGAAAATAATAATAAAACAAAGTTATAATTGTGAATTAAATCAAGTTTTGCAAATAACAAGGGTATGTGTTCCCCATGGGTTCGTAACTACTTCGGATATACACATGTGATCAATCCCAATGCTTACTTGTAGAACTAATAACTAGGGTTCATCCAAACGACTGGTTCGTCCCTATTGGATGACTATACTCAATCACCGAGTCAGGTCTCATGATAGATTTCAAATTAACCAATATCAATATGTTCCAAATTTAACTATCTTGTGACCACAACTCAAGTTACTATAATGATCTTAAAGATCAAGGCTTTGTTGTAATTCTCTTTTCCTAATCTCTACCTCTCTAGGTTTAAGCAAATAAAGAATTTGGGCAAGTCCTAATTTTGTACACCATTAAGAAACGTTTAATCATGAAGAGAATACAATACAAGCTTTTTTCATTGGTTTTGAATCACTTTTCTACAATCCTAGTTTGTTAATCCGCCATGATTCCCACAATCCCTAGTTGTGGAGGTTTTAGCCTCTCATGGTTGTAAGATTAGGATATGCATTCGTAGACAAACACATAATTAAATACTTACAACAATAGCAATAGTAGAGAGAAAAACTTCTTTGAATATGCAAGAATAACCTCAAGAACAATTGATAAAGAAAATCAAGAATTGGTCCCAAGAAGAGTTAATCACACAAAAACTACTCAATTCTACGTTCTCTATTCGTTCTCTCCTCTTCTTCATGAAAATAAAACATAAAAGGTATTTATATAGATATCAGAAACCTTTTCCTAAGCTAACAGGGAGATTTTCCATAACTGGCACCTCCTATACCACGACTTGTCATACGACCCGTAGCAGGATTGTACGGGTCGTAACTGTCTTTCGTACGTTCTTGGCTGGATAAAACTTTGGCTAAGTGTTGTGAGCTGTTACAACTCATACATCCTTCCTATGAGTCATACAATGCATCTATGACTTGGTTCTGAGAATTCTGACATCTTCTGGAATGTTTCACAAGTGTTGTGGTACGATTCATACCTTCTTATCACGACTCGTACTGTCTGTAGTGTCTTAAATTCAATCAAGTCTTGAAGAGTCACTGAAGCTCATCATGGCTCATGGTATGGGTCATATGTAAGTGTTACGACTTATGGGTTCCACCCATACCAAGAGGTTGCCTTGTGCAAATTCTCTGAAGTTTTCCACGGCTCCAGTTACAGCTAGTACCATCCTAGTACGGTTCGTACTGAGAGTCGTATGTTGCCTTCTTCTCTATTCGGTCTTCTGAACATTATCATGGTTCTCAGTACAACTCGTACAATCTAGGTACGGCTCGTACTAAGATTGGTACTTTGACTGATTTTCTGCATTTTCGGAATTCTTTTGCACATCTTTGCTCCAACACTTGTTTTCCCTAAAATCAAAGTAAAAGTGCCTTATATCCATATAAACATAGCTAAGTCCATGTTATTTTCTTAGTTTTAAGCATCGGAAGTGCTGTAAACTCACAGCACATCAATAAACATATCCAAATACTGCTTGAACACCTTGTTCATCAAGTCCATGAAAGTTGAGGGGGAATTCATTAGCCTAAAAGACATAACCACAAGCTCATAGTGATCATACCGAGTCCTGAAAGATGTCTTCGGTATGTCACTCTCCCTAAATCTGAGTTGATGATAGCTAGATCTGATGTCTATTTTTTAAAAGCACCTAGCACCTCGAAGCTAGTCAAATAAGTCATCAATCCTGGGGAGGGGATACTTATTCTTGATTTTGACCTTGTTCACTGTTGATAATCAATACACATCGTAAGAGAGTCATCCTTCTTTCGAACAAATAGAACTGGGGCACCCCATGGGGACTTACTAGTCTTGATGAAACCCTTATCTAAGAGATTTTTCAATTGCTCTTTCAACTTCTTTAGCTTGGCCGGAGCCATCTTGTATGGAGGAATAGATATGAGTTGTGTACCAGGGAGAAGGTTAATACTAAAGTCAATCTTTCGCTTGGGTGGGACTCCTAGTAGATCATTTGGGAACACCTCTAGATAATCACATACCACAGGAACTAACAAAGAGTCGAGGTCTCAGACGTAGAATCATTAACCCAAGATGGATGGTACACACAACTCTTGGAGATCATCTTTCTGGTCTTAAGATAGGAAATAAAGTGACCTATATGTCCAGCAAAACCACCCTTCCACTCTAGGACTGTTTCACCCAGAAACTGGAACTCTACCGTATGAGTTCTACAATTAACTGAAGCATAACAAGAATGCAACCAATCTATACCAAAGATAACATCAAAATCAGTCATATCTAACTCCACTAATTCAGATAAGGTAACATTTTGAAGAATTATGACAGGGCAATTTCTGTGTATCCGTCAAGCTAAAATTGACTCACCGACAGAAGCAGAGATTGAGAAGGATTTTGGAGCTGACACCGAAAGTAATAGCAACATAAGGAGTCACGAAGGATAATGTGGCCCCTAGATCTAGCAATGCATATACATCAATATGGAAAACTCATAACATACCATTGACCACATTGGGTGAACACTCCTTCTCTTGACGAGATGAAAGTGCGTAGAACCTATTCTGACACTGTCTACTGGTTGCATTAGAAGAGGCGCCCTGCTGAGGTGCGAGGTGCTAGAGCTACTATAGTGGTAGTTAGGCATGACCTCTACCATCACCCTATTCGATTGAAGGACAATCCCTGTGCATATGTCCGGGTTTACCACACCCAAAATAAGTATTTTATCCAAGAAACATCATCCGGGGTGGTTCTTGACGCACTTCTTGCAAGCTAGAAAAGTGCGCTCCCCAGAAATGCTCCCCTAAGCCCTAGAGCCTGATGCTCCACCTCTCTGATCACCCTCAGGCCTAGATGGAACACTAGCTAATGATGAAACTGGGGCTAATAAGCTCTGATGGGACTGGGGGCGATGCCCTCCACCTGATCTCTGCTGAGAGTACCCATAGCTCCCTTTCCTGGCCCTCTTGGCCTCTCTCTCCCTTTCGTTTATCTGCTTTGCCTCTATCTGCTGGGCATATATCTTCAGTAGGGAGATATCTATATCACTAATCAGTATGGTAGTCCTGCACACCTTGGCCAATGAATCTGCAACCCCATTCACGAACTTTCTCATACGAGCCCTCGGATAAACAACCATCTCCGGTGCATACTTGGATAGCTGGGTAAACTTCAGGACATACTCCTGAATAGTCATGCCATTCTGCTTCAAGGGATGAATCCTGCTACCTTTGCTTTCCTCAAGTCTTGGGAAAAGAATCTATCCAAAAAGGCTGTAACAAACTTATGATAACCAATGGGCACTGCACAAAACCCATGACCCTCTTCCCACTATCGGAACCATATATGGGCAACCATTTTCAACCAGTAGAAGGTAAAGTCTGCACTCTCCTCTCCGGAAACACCCATAACATGGGTAACCTTCTATACCTCCTCAATAAACTCCTGTGGGTCCTTATCCACCTTTAACCCATGAAAGTTAGGTGGGTTTATTCTAATGAAGTCACACACCCTAGCCACCGCTGCATTCCCATTTTGGTTTACATGAGCCACAACTTACTGGTTGACCTGGGCTTTCATGGCCTCCGCTAACATCTGAAATGCAGCTCTGAACTTGGCATGAGTGATCACCTGCTCCGGCAAGGATCAGTTGGAGCTGGTGGAGCTAGTTGATGCTCGTCTCTGTTTTCATTCTCATGGCCGTTTCTATTATCATTTCTTCTTCCATTGACTCGATTGGGAGGCATATTTCTACAAAAGCGTATAGCATGAGTTAGAGGGATGGGAGAGATGAAATTCATCGCATGACATAGATCATGAAAGAAGGGAAATTTCCTAAAACGTCTAGTAGTCTCTTCCTCATAAGTGTGGTGTGCTTCACACCCATGAAAAAGACTTTACTTAACATGATTTTCAGGCACCCTAGGACACACCTAAACATGAGGCTCTAATACCAAGTTTGTCATGATTCGAGCATAGACCCTAGATGCGACACAGGACCTAGAATCACAAAGGGCTCCAAGCTAACCCATGGCATATTTATAGCATGAAAGACAGAACATATAAAGCAGAAATAAATCATAACATGAGATAAGAGGAAGTCTAAATATATCATAAAGCATAACCTAGAGACAATAAGTCTACAACGCTTGAGTCATCTAACATACTATCTGAAAAGCCTTTAACAATATGATGAGTTGATGGGACAACATCCCCATTTCGCTCGCTAATTCTAAAACTAACAACAGGAACATAACATCAACAACTGATAGACATCCTCGGAAGATGAGGACTCACCCAAGCGGAGAATGAGTTGGACTGCTAGAGGAGCGGGAATAACGATGAGGCTGAGACTGGTCGCCCGAACCTATATTATGAGACGATATAGCATAGTGTATGTGGTTAGTACTTTGAATGTGCTGAGTATGTAAGGAAAGTAAAATAATGTAGTAAATAATACAAGAGAGATCATGAGTATAAACTCGTATAAAACATGAGATTCAAATCATAAAATGAACATGAAGACCCAAGGTTGGCAAAAACTATAATGTACGAATGATCATGACTGTTCCTAAGTAAAAACCTCTGAAAGAATATTTCTGAGCCAAACCATCATCATAAGTCGTAAAATCATAAATCGTGATCATGGATATATATGTATATAAAGAAACTAAGGAACAATGGGAGATTCTTATAACCGACATACCCCACGTGAGCATACATGAAGCCTGACCTGCAAAACCCTAATCGGGAGCGTTTCCATACCTTGCCAAAGGTAGGATCATGAAAAGGTGTGATATCACTCATGGGGACCCATTCGGGCATGGGATACACTCTCGTAGAGGACCCCATCATGATTACGTTGGCACGTAATTTTGAGACCTGGGTACGCTGGAACTCCGGCCTATATGGTGCTAAATACTACTCCCAAAACATATATAGTGCTTATATCATAATATTAAATATGGGTTTACATTCCTAGTTTAAATCATGAAATTCATAACATGTTAACATACGTGAGCTAGCCATGAAAATAGTGTTGAAGATAGGTCATGATACATAGACTTGAATTTCATGAAAATCATGCATAATTGGATAAAATCATCATATCTTGTAATTCATGGGTTCATCAGGAATTCTAGTAGAAAACATGCATCTTAGTCATAATTCATAGCTTGATTCTTAAAAGACTTGAAATCATAAGAGGATCATAGAATTTTCAATCAATTTGGGTCAAACCTTAGAAGTTTATAAACTCATGCTTGAGATTTGAAATTTATAGATTCGTGAGGGATTTAATAAGGGCCATGTAGTCACAATTATGGAAACATAAATTTAATCGCAAGGAGACTAATTTTATGGAAAAATATGAGAGAATTCATCCCTAATTAGTTTAGCCCTAGATTTTCGAAAATTAGCCATGGGAGGTGGGGATCATGAATTCAACTTGGGAAGGACATGAGGGTGGAAGAAACACCTCATTCATAGCCCTACATACCTGGGCTTGATGAATATTTCACTTGATTGGAGACCCAAAGGAAATTGAGGGGAAGATTGATAAAGAAACCTAGCTTCTCTTGAGGGGATTTAATCTTCACTTAGGGGTGTTAAGAGTAGAATGAGGGTTTAGAATAAATAAAACCCTTAAGACATCCTTTTAGGAGCTTAAAACGATTTAGTTTAGGAGTTAGGAACTTAGAAATTACAAAAACACCCTTAATAACCCGACTGAAAAAATTACACTGGTAGTCCCAACGGGTGCCTCGACGACCCGTTAGGATACTTGATGGGTCATCACCCTGATTTGTTACCACTAGCCAACTTTCCAACTTTCTGATCTTTTCTTGACGCCTCCACTTAACGATTTGTCATAACACTTAATAGATCACTTCATCACTCATTATAACTCTCTGAAACTTAACTTTTCTCAGCATCTCTACATCCAACGACTCACTTAATGAGTCGTCAAGTGGACTAACGAGTCACTTGATGAATCATTCTGTGATCTAGTGCAGTTTTTTCTGTTTTCTCCGTTTCAGGCCTTGGTTCTGGTCTTAGAGATTTTTTGGGGTGTTACAGGTAAAAAGGTGAACGATATTTTTCTATAGGGTTTCATACTTTAAATATTAAGTAATAACTTAATTTTAAATTTTTTAATTTACCTTTTATGATATGATTTCAGCTCTAAGTTTTTTTTATTTTTCTCTTAATCTATGTATCAAGTCAAATACTTTAACATTAATTGAAATAGAAAAAATAATATAATGTAGATTTAATTAAAGAGAGTGAATAACAAAAACACTCGATTAATTGGAACAATTTAAAGTATGTTGTGTTTCAATTTTTTTTTAATTATACAGTTTTTTGTTTAAAGAAGAAGAAGAAGGAGGAGGAGGAGGAGAAATTCAATGTATTAATGCAAAATGAAGTTACACTCTTTAACTTACTTTCTCG
>JACEIK010000497.1:115003-126098 GCA_018107945.1 Datura stramonium | reverse complement strand
CTGACTCTCCCACTTTAAACCAGCCAACTGGCGATCTGCACTCCCACTTGAAATAATGATACCCATGAATAAGGGCCCTCTAAGATGGCCAAGAGTCATAAATCCATAAATCATAAAAATCATGCGTACTCGTAAAATATTTATATACTTGATATTCATAACTCCATGATGAGTATTTGAGAGAAATTATATCATAAATCATAAATCATAATGTAGGTCTTAAGAATATCAAGATCATAATGGAATCATAACTTGACTTTCATGAAGCGTACATAATTGGGCATAATTTAATTTAAAATTGAAACTATAAATTTAAAATCAAAATAGTTATAAAATCTACCCATAGATCATAAAACATGATTTAATACATGAAAGGAATTGACCCATGAA
Source organism: Datura stramonium (assembly GCA_018107945.1). Lineage (NCBI taxonomy): Eukaryota > Viridiplantae > Streptophyta > Magnoliopsida > Solanales > Solanaceae > Datura > Datura stramonium. Next base: position 125,708 of record JACEIK010000497.1, on the reverse strand, counting down.
TAGATCATAGAGAATTTCACAAAATTAGGATAAACCCCAATAGATCATGAACTTGAATCTAGAGTTGAAATATATGGTTTTAGGATGAATTTAGAGCATGAGAGTGAAAGGAACTCTCATTCATAGTCTCACATATCTGGGTAAATCTAATTTACACTCCCTCTTGAAAGCCCAAAGGAACTTGGAGAGAAATTGGAGAAATTCGTCAAGCTTGATTTCTAAGGAAGAGTTCTAATTTGTATGCATGGAATGGTAAGGCTTAGAGTAGGTTCAACACTCTTAAAACCCTGCTAACTGAGCTTAAAACGACGTAGTTTAGGACCTTAGAGCTTAGGAATTATGAAAATACCCTTAATAAAAAGTCTAAAATTTATGTAGTGCTAGTGACAATGAGTGATACCACGGGTCATACCTTGATACCACGACTAGTGGTATTCGTCCGTTACTTCCTCTATCAATTCTTAACTTCTCAGATCCTGATACCATGACTCGATAGGACAGGTCATTACATCAAACACCGATCCATTGTATCCTCTCATTGCTGCCTCTGATGAACCTGCATTTGGACTTCCCACGAGCCACACCACGACTCATGCCTTCATCCAATGGGGCATGGGTTCCATTAGTTAATTTAACTGGGGATTTTCCTTCTCCTTCCCATGGGTACTTACCATGACTCGTTTTTACTCACAACGAGTCATACTACGACTTGTATCATCTATCCCTGGTACCCTGGTGACAATCAACAACCCCAACCTACGGCTTGTTACATCTTCCTACGGGTCGTATCATGGACCTGTTACCCCTGAGTCTACTTCTGCAGGACCTGACCACGAGTGCCTACAATAGGTCATTAGACCCTACAAGTCATTCTGAGTAAAATCTCAGATTTTCTGCCGCTTTTTATTTCAAATCCTGAGTCTAGTCTTAGGCACTTTCGAGGTATTATAATATCTTCCCTTGGGAACATTCTTTCTCGAATGTGAATGAACATACTGAAAGCTAGGGAAAAGGACTGACATCTTGTATACTGAACATCTAAAGCTGAAAACTAACATAGTGCCTGACTCCAGACTAGAATACATAATTGAACCAAATTCATGAATCACACATACATATAGTAACATGAAAGAAACTGGAACACATAAACTGAACATGAAACTAAATAGAATACTAAGGAGAAACTGATACCTCGAGTTGAAGATGAGTCGAAAAGGAAAAGATGCGGGTAATTAGCCATCATATCTGCTTTGGCTTCCCACATAGATCCCTCAATATGTTGATTCTGCCACAAAATCTTTACTGAAGCTACTTCCTTATTTCTTAGCTTCCGAACCTGACAATCAAGTATTTCCACCGAAACTCTTCATAGCTGAGACTATCTTTCACACCTGCGCTCTCACTATGACAACCAAGGCCGAATCACCCATGCACTTCTTCAAAAGCGATACATGAAACACCGGATGAACCGAAGCCAATTCTGAGGGTAAATCCATCTTATACGCTACCTTACCAACCCGTCTCACAATTCGGTAGGGACCAACATAATGGGAACTGAGTTTTCCTTTCTTTCTGAATCTCATCACTCCCTTCATGGGAGATACCTTCAAAAAACCCAATCATCAACTTCAAAATCAAGTTCTCTCCTCCTCACATCGGCATAGGACTTTTGATGACTCTGGGCTATTTTCAACCTTTTCCTTAGAAGCTGAACCTTCTCCATAGCCTCATGTACTAAATCTGGTCCTATCAATGCAACTTAACTGACCTCGAACCAACCAATAGGTGATCTATATATCCACCCATAAAAAGCCTCAACGGAGTCATCTGAATGCTAGAATGGTAGCTGTTGTTATATGCAAATTCAATGAGAGGAAAATGATCATCCCAAATACCGTTGAAATCAACCAAACACGCCCTCAACATATCCTTAAGAATCTGAATGGTCCATTTAGCCTGACCATCTGTTTGCAGGTGAAATGTTGTGCTAAGTTTGACCTGAGTACCAAGTCCTTTCTGAAATGATCTCTAAAACTGGGAGGTAAACTAAGTACCTCTGTCTGATATGATTGACAAGATCAATCCATGCAACTGAACTAACTCCTAAATATACGACTTTGCATAATCCTTCACTAAATCAGTAGTTTTGACCGGTAGAAAATGAGCTACTGTAATCAACCTATCTATAATAATCCAAATAGAGTCATGCTGCAGGCGAGTATGAGGCAACCCTGTAATGAAGTCCATATTGATTTCCTCCCACTTCCAAGTAGGGATACTAATGTCTTGCAGAACACCTCCGGATCTTTGGTGGTCAACCTTTACCTGTTGATAGTTCGGACACTTAGCCACAAACTCTGCTATGTCCTTCTTCATGACATTCCGCCAATGTACTTCCCGTAGGTCACGGTACATTTTGGTGGCACCTGGTCGTATAGAATATCTAGAACCATGAGCCTCATGCAACATCCGCTCCCTTGAGTCATCCAATCTCGATACACACAAATGACCCTGATATCATAGTACACCATCTCCCCCTTGGGAGAAAACCTCTACCTTCTGATTCTTAATGACTTCCTTCAACTTTACCAAAATAGGATCCTCATATTGTCTAGCTTTGACCTCGATCACCCAGGAAGATTCTGATCCATTTTGAACAATGGCACCTTCATTCGTCGAGTCAACAAGATGGACGCCTAGTCGTGCAAGTTGATACACATCCTTCACTAACTCTTTCCTCTCCTTATTTACATGGGACACACTCTCCATAGAAAGCCTGCTAAGAGCGTCTGCCACCACATTGGCCTTGCCCAAGATGATAAATAAAGGACACTTATATCATAATCTTTAAGAAGCTCCAACCACCTTCTTTGACGTAGATTTATATCCTTCTGGGGAAACACATACTATAGGATTTTATGGTCCGTAAACACATCCACATGAACCCCATATAAATAATATCTCCATATCTTTAAGGCAAATACTACCGCTTCCAACTCGAGGTCATGAGTCAGATAGTTCTTTTCATGGACTTTTAGCTACCTGGAAGCATATGCTATAACCTTACCGTGCTACATTAATACACAACCAAGGCCGATCCTCGAGGCGTCACAATATACCACAAACCCATCGGTGCACTCAAGTAAAATCAACATTGGTGCTGAGGTGAGTCAAGTCTTCAACTCTTGGAAGCTCTTCTCACAGGCCCCCGACCATTGAAACTTCACTTTGTTCTGGGTCAACTTAGTCAATGGTGTTGCAATGGATGAAAACCCTTTGACAAACCTCCGGTAGTAACCGTCTAAACCCAAGAAACTCCGGATATCCAAAGAACTCACTGGTCTAGGCCAATTTTCCACAATTTCAATCATTTGAGAGTCCACCTGTACACTTTCACTTGATACCACATGAACTAAAAAAGAAAATAAGTTTAACAAAAACTCACACTTGCTGAATTTGGCATACAACTAGCGATCCTTAAGAGTCTGTAGCACTACCCTCAAATAAGCGGCATACTCCTCTTTGCTCCAAGAGTATATGAGAATGTCGTCTATAAACATGATCATGAACATATCCAAATATAGCTTGAACATCCTATTCATCAAATCCATAAAAGCTGCAGGAGCATTCGTTAATCCAAAAGACATAACTACAATCTCATAGTTACCATACTAAGTCTTGAAGGCTGTCTTCAGAATGTTACTCTCCCGAACCCTAATATGGTGATATCCAGATCTGAGGTCTATCCTTAAGTAACACTTGGCACCCTAAAGTTTGTCAAACAAGTTATCAATTCTGGGGAGGGGATACCTGTTCTTGATTTTCACCTTGTTCAATTATCGATACTCAATGCACATTCGAAAGGAACCATCTTTCTTTCGGATAAAGAGAACTGGTGCACCCCACGAGGATTTGCTCGGTTTGATGAAAGCCTTGTCTAAAAGGTCCTTCAACTCCTTTAGTTCAGTTGGAGCCATTCTATAAGGAGGAATGGATATGGGCTATGTATTGGGAAGAAGGTCCATACTAAAATCGATCTCCCGCTCAGAAGAAATTCCTGGTAAATCATCTGAAAACACTTATGGGTATTAACATACTGCATAAACTAATTGGATAGTTGGATTGTTATACCCCGGAAGCCTAAAAATCAGACTCAAGAGTTGAAATAGAGAAAATTTAAAGTTTAGCAACAGGTCACAAAATGGGTCATGAGGACCTGTTGGTGCAGCTCATGAGTTGTGATATGCCTTGTGGTGAGGTCCAGGTGAAGAGTTGGGAATTTGGAAAGTTACCTCCCCATGGACATGACCACGAGTCATGGTCAGGCCCCACGGCTCGTTAGGTCAGTCGTGGGGAGTGGTGTTTGAGTAAAGAGGAGAAAAGAGACAGTGGACATCAAGGATGGTGACCACGAGTCGTGGTTACCAGGTAACGAGTCGTTATGTCTTCCGTTACGAGCCTCAAAGACTTGAGAAACAGTGAACCTGACAAACGACTCCACGAGTCGTGGCCCTTGACGACGAGTCGTTATGTCCCTCGTTGGGACCAGCTGGCAGTTATTTTCTGTGAATTTAGTAAGGGATTTTCTGTAATTTCTAAGATCCTAGGGGCTAAACTACGTCGTTTTAAGTTATGAATGATGACTTTTAAAGGGGTAAAGTTCATTTTAGGCCATATTCATTCATGCATGCAAGGTAGAAGGTGAGAGAGGTTGATTAAACTTAGTATTCTTCAATTTCTTCTTGGGCTATCAAAGAAGTGTAAGAATTAGCTACCAACTGGTATTTAGGGTTATGAATGGGTGAATTATTTTACACTCATGCCCAATCCCTCTCTAAATCATGAATATTCTATGTCTAATCTATGGGGTTTTAACCCAATGCATGAATTTTCTAAATTCTCTACATGTGTATGATTTAAATATGTTTCTACTATCAAATTATGAATCATGGGCAGGTTTTATATTGTTTTCAATTTAAAAGCATGTTTCAAGTTTTATGAATTAAAAAGCCCATTGATGAAAAGTTCATGAAAGAAGAGATTTGAGATGAATGTATGATTAAGATGAGTTATTATGATGAAAAGAATGTTTTCAAGCTACCCATATTTATAATCATGTTTTCAATGTGAATTGAGTATTTTCAAGCATGATAAAGCTTTGGGAAATGCCCATATGTTCAAAGCATGAGTTATGATTTCCCGAATTGAGCTTACCACATGATTTAGGAGCAAAGACTCCCAATTATCTTTCATCTTGTGGTATGGTTTGAGATAAAGCTTCTCATATGCATGATTTCATATTTGAGATGTATTTGATTTATTAGCTTCGTCAATAGATGATGTTAAGCTTCATTGAAAAACGGTGTAGAGCATTTGCATGTTTTTGGGAGTAGTATCTGGCACTGAGTAGGCTAAAGGTTGATCACCCTATGCCTCAGAACTACGCGCCAACGTAGGTTTATAATTATATATATTACTTTGGGACCTCCCTTGTGAGCTATCCCCGGCCCTATTGGCCCATGAGCTTGATATCGATATCATGGTATCGTCCCTAGCCCTGGCAAGGCTTTGGATGGCTCTACCCACTTTAAGTGTGATAGTTGAGACCACGTAGGCTTTATCATGGTATGTCGGTTAAAAGACGAGTCTCCCATTGTTCCTCATGATTTCTGTTATGCATGTTATCATTCATGAGATTTTTATATCTATATATGTTCTAAAGTAGGTTTGACTCAATGTTCAGCTTTACTCATGATTAACATATTTCATCTTTAAGTCAATCGATACAGTTATGATGTTATGTTATGTTATGATGAGATCATGATTTCTGAAAGAATGCATGCAAGCTCTACTCTCAGATTCTTAATGTTTTGTTTACATTATGCATTTTCTTTAAATAATTTTACTTAAGAAGTTTTTACTTACCTTAGATACTCGGTACATTCCATGTACTGACCGCATACTTTATGCTGTATCGTTTCATGATACAGGACCCATCTCTTAGACTCAGCCCCGTTCATAGCCAGTCTCCAGAGTTAGCACCTTCGCTGTTGGTGACTCCTCATCTCCCGAGGACTAGACTTATTCAGATTTCCCTTATGTATTTTTAGTTTCAGTTTGGTTGAGTTAGTTGGGGTCTTTTCTCATCAACTCGTCATGTTTAGAGGCTTTTCAGGCATATGGATATATTCAACTTCAAATTGTCTATTATGATGTTAAGTTAAATTTAGACTTCCGCTATGATTATCTTATTGATTCTCCAATTTCAGTAATTGAGTTAGATGTATGCTTCTGACATGGGTCGACTTGGGGTCTCTCGGGGCTCCTTGTCCCGTGTTGCGACCCGACCTCCGTTCGGGTTGTAACAAACATGGTATTAGAGTAATAAGTCTGAAATGTCCTGGGGTGTCTGAAATCTGTGTTAAGTAGTGTCTTTTTCATAGGTGTGAAGCGCGCCAAACTTATGACGAAGAGGCTACGAGACATTTAGGAAATGTTCCCTTCTTTCATTATCTATGTCGTGCGATGAAAAGTCTCCCTATCCCTCTAATTTATGCTATTTGCGATTATAGAATCATGGCTCCCTAAGAGTAAATGGTAGAAGGAATGGAAACGGAGACGTCCATGGGGATGGCAACAGAAACGGGCACCAGTAGGCCCCACCAGGTTAGGAGCACCAGGCAACAGAGCCGGTTGCCCATGTTGAGTTTCGGGAGGCTATTCAGATGCTCGTGCAGGCCTTGACCACTCAGGTCAATCAACAGGCAGTTGCCATGTTCCGTAAAATGGCAATGTAGTGGCGGCTTGAGTCAGAGATTTCTTAAGAATGAAACTGCTGGAGTTTCTCGAGTCAAAAGTAGATGAGGACCCACATGAGTTCATAGATGAGATTGTGAAGATCACCCAGGTCATAGGGGTGAATGGAGTTGAGTGCACGAAATTGGCCTCGTACCAATTGAAAGGGGTCGTGCACATCTAGTTTCGCCAATGGAGAGACAGTAGGGTCGCTAGAGCAGGCCCGGTCACTTGGGAGGAGTTCCATGTAGCATTCTTAGATCGGTTCTTCCCTTATGAGATGAGGGATTTGAAGGCAACCAAGTTCGTGAATCTGAAGCAAGGGAGGATGACAGTGCAGGAGTATGCCCTTGAGTTCACTCGCCTATCAAAGTACTTCCCAGAGTTGGTGGCTGATCAGAGGACGCGAGTGAGAAGGTTCGTTCACGGGGTGGCGGGCTATTTGGACAAGGAATGTGGGACCTCTATGCTCCACCAGGACATGGATTTCCCTCGGATAGTTTCATATGCCCAGTAGATGGAGGTAGCATATCTGAGAGAGAGGGAGGCCAAGAGGGCTAGAACCGATGACCACAGATTCTCACAACCGAGATTAGGTGGTTGGCACTGACAGTAGACCCACCATAGATCATCAACCCTAGTATCTTCAACATTGAGTGTGCTATCCAAGCCTAGTCATTATCAGAAAGTGCAAGCATCAGGCTCTAGGGGTCAATGCATCAGACCTGCAGATTCTAGTGTTCCAGCTTGCCGCAGGTGTGGCCGAGGCCACATGGGTTAGTGTTTAGCAGGTACAAGTGCCTGTTTTGGGTGTGGGAAGCTCGGACACATTCTTAGAGATTTCCCAGCAGCGAGGTAGGATCATGATGGGGGTCGAGGCCTAGCTTCTAGTTCAGCAGCCCCACCCGCACACTCAGCACATCAGGGGGCATCTACTAGCACAGGTGGCAGTTAGCGCCAAAATAAATTCTATGCATTAGCATCCCGCCAGGAGTAGGAGGTCTCTCCAGATGTACTCACTAGTATGTTACGAGTTTTCCATCTTGATGTCTATGCTTTGTTAGATTCGGGGGCTACATTGTCTTTTGTGACACCTTATGTGTCAAGTAGCTTCGGAGTCAGTCCCAAAGTCTTGTAAGAACCCTTCTCAGTCTCTACTCTAGTAGGTGATTCAGTTATAGCTAGATGGGTGTATAGAGGTTGTGCAGTCTCAGTCCTTCAGAAAGTCACTTCAGCAGATCTAGTAGAGTTAGCCATGACCAATTTTGATGTTATCCTCGGCATGGATTAGCTATTTGCATGTTATGCCTCAGTTAAGGCCAACAAGATTATTTCTAAAGGTTTTGTGTACCATCTTGTTAGGGTTAAGGATTCGACGTCTAAGACCTCGACTATCTAGTCTTTCCCAATAGTATATGAGTATCCGGAAGTCTTCCCAAATGAGTTGCTGGGAGTCCCTCCCGAGCAGGAGATTGATTTTTGTATTGACATTCTTCACGACACGCAGCCTATATCTATCCCTCCTTACAAAATGGATCCAGCCGAGCTAAAGGAGCTGAAGGAACAATTGAAGGGCCTATTAGATAAGGGTTTCATTAGACCGAGCAAGTCTCCATGGGGTGCACCAGTCTAATTTGTCCGAAAGAAAGATGGTTCCCTTTGGATGTGCATTGATTATCGGAAATTGAACAAAGTCACCGTCAAGAACAGGTATCCCCTACCTAGGATTGATGACTTATTTGACCAGCTTCAGGGTGCCAAGTGTTTCTCAAAGATAGATCTTAGATCCGGGTACCATTATTTAAGATTTCAGGAGAGTGATATCTCGAAGATAGCCTTCAGGATGTGGTATGGTCATTATGAGTTTGTAGTTATGTCTTTCGGACTAACTAATACTCCTGCAACTTTTATGGACTTGATGAACAGGGTGTTTAAGCCATACCTGGAGATGTTCGTGATTGTGATCATTGATGACATCTTGATATACTCTCGGAGCGAGGAGGAGCATGCCGCTCATTTGAGGGTGGTGCTACAGACCCTCAAGGATCGCCAGTTATATGCTAAATTCAGCAAATGCGAGTTTTGGTTGGACTCAATGGCGTTTTTAGGCCATGTGGTATCAAGTGAGGGTATAAAGTTGGGTTCTCAAAAAATAGAGGCGGTGAAAAATTGGCCTAGGCCGGTGAATCCTTTAGATATTTGGAGCTTCTTGGGTTTAGCTGGCTACTATTGAAGGTTTGTGGAAGGTTTCTCATTGATTCCAGCACCTTTGACCAAATTGACCCAGAAGAAAGTGAAATTCCAATGGCCGGAGGCTTTGTGAGTAGAGCTTCCAAGAGTTGAAGACTCAACCTACTTCAGCATCAGTGTTGACTCTACCCGAGGGTACCGATGGGTTCGTAGTGTATTGTGATGCTTCAAGGATCGCACTTGGATGTGTATTGATACAGCGTGGGAAAGTTATAGCATATGCCTCCAGACAGCTAAAGGTTCATGAGAAGAATTACCCGACCTATGATCTTGAATCGGGCGCGGTAGTATTCCCCTTGAATATTTGGAGACATTATTTTTACGGGGTTCATGTGGATGTGTTTACAAACCATAAGATTTTACAATATGTGTTCACCTAGAAGGATCTCAATCTTTGGCAAAGGAGGTGGTTGGAGCTACTCAAGGACTACGATATGAGTATGCTTTACCATCCAGGCAAGGCTAATGTAGTAGCAGATGCACTTAGTAGACTCTTTATGGAGAGTGTGTCCCATGTGGGTGAAGGGAAGAAGGAGTTGGTGAAGGATGTGCATCAACTTGCAAGGTTGGGAATTTGGTTGGTTAACTCAAGCGATGGCAGTGTTGTTGTTCAGAACAAATCAGAATCGTCATTGGTGACTGATGTAAAAGCTAGACAAGATGAGGACCCAATTTTGGTAAAGTTAAAGGAAGTCGTTCAGAATCAGAAGGTAGAGGTCTTCTCCAAATGGGGAGATGATGTGCTTCGGTACTAAGGTCACCTATCTGTTCCGGATGTTGATGATTTGAGGAACCGGATGTTGCACGAGGCTCATGGATCTAGGTATTCTATCCATCCAGGTGCCACCAAGATGTACTGTGACTTAGGGGAAGTCTATTGGTGGAATGACATGAAGAAGGACATTGCAGAATTCATAACGAAGTGCCCAAATTGTAAGCAAGTAAAGGTCGAGCACCAAAGACCGGGAGGTGTGCTTCAGGATATCAGTATCCCTACTTGGAAGTGGGAAGAAATTAACATGGACTTCATCATAGGGTTGCCTCATACTTGTCAACAATATGACTCCATTTGGGTTGTGGTAGACATGTTGACCAAGGCCGCTTATTTCCTACCGGTTAAAACCACGGATTCGGTGGAGGATTGTTACACCCCGGAAAATTTTTGTAATTATTTCATGTTTTTATGATATGTTAAGGGAAGTACGGGTTTTATATTTTCCGTAGATGACGAGGGAAATGTGTACGAACGGAAGGCCGAAGAGTATGTGAAGTTCATAAGTAAGGGTCAACTTTAAATAACCATATCTCTTAGTATATAATGAATTAGAAGCCCCACAACCTATCAAATTAAAGGTCTTTGAGTCTAGTTTTCATAACATCAAACCACTCATCAATCGGAGTTCGAAGTAAAACGTTATAGATATTTTAACGTGACACTGTCGGGCAGTAAGGAGGCCACCGCCCTAAAAACGGCCACCGCCCAACTTGCTTTATATTTTAAGTCATGACTTATCAAGTCATTTTCAATGTTTCCATAATTAAGGTGCCTGCTTATCCTCCGAAATTCTCTCAAATTTCCAGCAAACAACTAAGGAAAACACTAAGCTAAACTCCATTAAACTAAAGCTAAGTGAAGGGGATCTACCATAAGGTGAAGGTG
>JACEIK010000497.1:80290-90290 GCA_018107945.1 Datura stramonium | reverse complement strand
TCACCTGATGTTGTTACAAGTACTTTGATTATTTATTCTCGTGCAGTATATGTCTTACTTGATCCTGGTTCTACACTCTCTTATGTCACACCATTGGTTGTGAGTGAGTTTGAGACAGTCCCTGAGTTATTATCTATACCATTTGCTGTTTCTACGCCAATTGGCGAATCTGTGTTAGCTAGACAAGTTTACCGAAACTTCATAGTATTGGTATGTGATAAATCAACCTTAGTTGATCTAGTTGAGCTTGAAATGGTTGATTTTGATGTCATTTTGGGTATGGATTGGTTGGAGGCATGTTATGCTAATGTTGATTGTAGAGATAAAGTTGTCAGATTCAATTTTCCCGGCGAGCCAGTCTGGGAATGGCAAGGTGATGCCACTATGCCTAAAGGTAAGTTTATTTCATACCTCAAGGCTCAGAAGTTGATATCTAAGGGTTGTATTTCTCACTTGGTTCGGGTAAGAAAGTTGGAATGTGAGCCTACGACTCTCTAGTCAATTCCAATTGTAAATGAGTTCCCTGAGGTCTTTCCAGAGGATTTGCCTGGAATTCCTCCTGAATGGGAGATAGATTTTGCTATTGATCTACTTCCAGGTACTCAGCCTATATCGATCCCTCCTTACAGAATGGCTCCAGCAGAGCTAAAGGAATTAAAGGAGAAGTTGAGAGATTTGCTCGAGAAGGGATTCATTCTACCTAGTGTATTGCCTTGGGGTGCACCAGCGCTCTTTGTGCGAAAGAAAGACGGGTCGTTAAGAATGTGTATCGACTATAGGCAGCTAAATAAGGTTACGATTAAGAATAAGTACCGACTTCCCAGGATTGATGACCTATTTGACCAGTTACAGGGTGCCAGATGCTTCTCAAAGATTGATTTGAGATCCGGGTACCATTAGTTACGGGTTAGGGAAGTTGATATCCCCAAGACTGCCTTCAGGACTAGATATGACCATTATGAGTTCTTAGTGATGTCATTTGGTCTTACTAATGTCCTAGCAGCTTTTATGGACTTGATGAATAGGGTTTTTAGGCCTTTTCTTGATGTATTTGTGGTCGTCTTCATTGATGATATTCTGATTTACTCGCGATCCGAGGCCGAGCATGCAAGTCATTTGAGAGCTGATGGTACCCGAATCTGAGATCTATTTTCAAAAAACACTTGGCACCCTGAAGATGGTCAAACAAATTATCGATTCTGGGTAGGGGGTACCTATTTTTGATAGTGACCTTGTTCAATTGCCGATAATCAATACACATACGAAGAGAACCATCTTTTTTCCGGACAAAGAGAACTGGTGCACCCCATGGGGACTTGCTCGGTCTAATGAAACCCTTATCCAAAAGATCCTTCAACTATTCCTTCAACTCTCTTAGAATGGTTGGGCCATCCTGTAGGGAGGAATAGATATTAGCTGCATATCGGGAAAAAGGTCCATATAAAAATCAATCTCCCGCTGGGGAGGAATTCCCGATAGATCTTCTTGGAAGACTTCTGGATACTCACATACTACTGGGACTGACAGGATAGTCGGGGTCTTGGATATAGCATCCTTAACCCTAACTAGATTGTTCACACAACATTTTGAGATTATCTTTCTGGCCTTAAGGTAGGAAATGAAATGACAAACAGGCATAGCTGAACTACCCTTCCATTCTATGACTGGCTCACTTGGGAATCTGAACTCTACTTCCTAGGTTCTACAATTAATTTAGGCATAACATGCAAATAGCTAGTCCATGCCGAGGATAATATCAAAATCGATCATGTATAACTCTACTAGATTTGCTAAGGTGAATTTCTACAATACTGTGGCCGGGCAACTTCGATACACCCGTCTAGCTATAATTGAATAACCCACTGGAGTAGAAACTGAGAAGGGTTCTGACAAGATTTCGGGACTGACTCCAAAACTACTAGCCATGGAAGGTGTCGAAAAGACAAGGTAGTCCCCATATCTAACAAAGCATAAACATCAAGATGGAAAACTCGTAACATACCAGTGACTACATCCGAGGAGACCTCCTGCTCCTGGTGGTATGCTAAGGCATAGAATTTGCTTTGGTGCTAACCGCCACCTGTGCTAGTAGATGCCCCCTACTGGGTTGAGTGTGGGGGTGGAGCTAATGAAATTGAAGCTAGGCCTCGTCCCCCATCATGGACTTGTCTCGCTGCTGGGGAATCCTTAAGGATATGTCTAGGCCTCCCACACCCGAAACAAGCACCTGTACCTGCCAAGCACTGGCCCATGTGCCCCCAGCCACACCTTCCGCAAAATGCGATGCTAGAATATGTGGGGCTTGCTGCTTTGACCCTTAGAGCCTAATGTTCGCCCCCTTTGGTCGTGGCTAGTTCTGGATGACACACTCAATGCTGAAGATATTGGGGCTGAAGATTTATAGTGGATCTACTATCGAGACCTACCATCTGACCTCGACTGAGAGAATCTATAGCTATCAGTTCTGACCCTCTTGTCCTGTCTTTCCTTCATATGTTTCGCCTCCATCTACTGGGTGTATAAGAATATCCGAGGGAAATCCATATCCTGATGGAGCATAGCAGTCTTGTAATCCTTGTCCAAATAGCCCGCCACCCCATGAACGAACCTGCTCACTCAAACCCTCTAATCAACCACTAACTCTAGGGCGTGCTTTGATAGGTGGGTGAACTCAAGGGAATACTCCTGCACCGTTATCTTCCCCTAATTAAGATTTACGAACTCCTCTTCCTTGAAGTCCCTCATCTCATAAGGGAAAAACCGATCCAGAAAGGCCGCATAGAACTCCTCCCAACTGATAGGGCCTGCTCCGGCTGTCTTACTATCCTTCCATAGTCGAAACTAGATGTGTGCGACCCCCTTCAACTGATAAGTGGCCAACTTAGCACACTCAACTCCATTCACCCCCATGACCTGGGTGATCTTTACAATCTCATCAATAAACTCATGTGGATCCTCATCGACCTTGGAACCAAGAAAAACTAGCGGGTTCATCCTCAATAAATCTCAGACTCGAGCTTCCGTCGCATTTTCATTTTGCGGAACGTGTGCCATAGCCTATTGGTTGAACTGAGCAGTCAATACCTGCACTAGATTCTGAATACCTGCCTTAAATTAAGCATGGGCAACCGGCACCGGTGCATGGTACTCCTGGATTGGTGGGGTTTGCTGGTGCCCGTCTTCGTTGCCTTCCTCATGGCCATTTCCATTCCCATTCCTATCATTAACTCTGCGGGGAGCCATGATTCTGCAATTGCGAATAGCATGAGTTAGAAGGATAGAGAGACACTCCATCTTACGACATATATCATAAAATAAGGGAACAATTCCTAAACATCTCATAGCCTCTTCGTCATAAGTTTTGCACACCTCACACCCATGAAAATGACTCTACTGAACGCTGCTTTCAGACACTCTAGGACACTTCACACCTATTGCTCTGATACCAAGTTTGTCACGACCCGAACATAGGCCCGGATCGAGACACGGGACAAGGAACCCCGAGTGACTCCAAGTTGACCCATGGCAGGAACATACATCTAACTCGATCAACAAACGGAAGATTTAACATCATAAACTTAGCGGAAGTCTGAAATAAGCATAACATCAGAAACACACATGAATCTGAAGCTGATTACATCCTTTTTTCTGAAAAGCCTATAACTCTAATGAGTTTTTGGGACATGCCCCCATATAAATCGCTAAAGATGAAAACTGAAATTACATAAAGAAAACTAAATAAGCATGGTCCTCATAAGATGAGGACTCACCAACAAATGTGGGATGCTAACTCTAAAAGGCTGGCTAAGGATAGGATTGAGTCTGGGTGCCCATGCCTATATCATAAAATGATACAAAATAGAGTATGCGATCAGTACGTAGAATGTACTGAGTATTCAAGATAAGTAAAACCGCTTAAATAAGTTAAATCATTTAAAACATGCATAATATAAAGCATGATTAAGATAATAATTTGAGAGTAGGGCTTGCATGCTCTTTTCTGAAATCATGATCTCAACATAACATAACATCATAACTGAATCGATTGACCCAAAGCTTAAATATGATAATCATAAGTAAAACAAAACATTGGGTCAAACCTAATTTGGACATATATATATATATATGAGAAATAAAAATGCATAACTGAAATCATGAAGAACAATGGGTAATTCGTCTTTTAACCAACATACCATGATAGAGCTTATGTGGTCCCAACTATCACAGTAGAGCCATCCAAAACCTTGCCAGGACTAAGGACGATACCATGATATCGATATCAAGCTCATGGCCCAATCGAGGAAAGGGATAGCTCACATAGAAGGTCCTAATATAATCTGATCACACCTACATTGGCGTGTAGTTATGAGGCATAGGGTTGACTGACCTATATCCTACTCGGTGCTATACACTACTCCCAAAACATGCATATGCTCTCCATCATTTTTCAACAAACCTGACCATTGTCATTAATGAAGCTAAATGATCCTGAATACATAAATCTGAATCATACATGAGGAGCATTGGCTCAAACCATACCACAAGAAGAACATAAATGGGAGTCTACGCTCCAAATCCATATGGTAAGCTAAATTCATAAGATCATAATCATACTTGAACATATGGGCATTGTCCAATACATTAACATGTTTGAAAGCACTTAATTCTCTAGAAAACATGATCATATACATAGGTAACTTGAAAACATGCTTTTCATCATAAATATCTCATCATACTAGAACATTCATCATAAATCTCAACCTTCATGAACTTGTCATCATTGGGAATTTTAAATTTATAAAGTTTGAAACATGATTTTGATTGAAAACAATGTAAAACTTACCCATGAATCCTAATTCAATAATTGAAATTCCTTTAAATCATACCCATGGAGTGAATTAGGAATTTCATGGATTGGGTTAAAACACCATAGAATCAACATAGGAATTTTCATGATTTAGAGAGAGATTGGGCATGGGTGTGAACAGATTCACCCATTCATAACCCTACATACCTGAGAGACTTGGATTCTATNATTCATAACCCTACATACCTGAGAGACTTGGATTCTATCACTCCCTTACTTGCCCAAGATGAATTGAAGAACAACTGATGAAGACCATTGGGGTTTTATTCTTGGTCTCCCTCTATACTCTTGAACTTTGCATGCATGAGTAAGAATAGCCTAAAATAAACTTACCCCTCTTAAAACTCATCATTCATAGCTTAAAACGACATAGTTTAGGCCTTAGGATCATAAGAATTACGGAAAAGGCCTTACTAAATTTGCAAAAAATAACTGACTGCCAGTCCCTATGAGGGACTAGACGACTCATGACTCAAGAACAAAACTTGTGGCATTAGTAGTCGAGTACATTGTCCAATAGATCATCTGGGGCTTGCCACGGGGGACCTCATGAGTCATTACAGGTGACCACAACTCGTGGTCACCACTCATCACCTTCACTGCCTTAGATTTCAAATTATATCCAAGATACTAACCATGGGCCATCCCATGAATCATGGTGACTGACCACGACTCATGGGACCTTCCGTAGGGTACACTGCTAGGCCTCCTTCACCTCCCCAAAAATCCTTACCCACGACTCACGGTCACGTCCATGGGGGACCTCAAATCCAAAAATTCTCCAACTCACTCCCTGAACCCTAACATGAGTCACCTCATGACTCGTGGTCTACCCCACAAGTTACAATCGACTCATTCTGTGACCTGGTGCCAGATTTCTAATTTTTCTCCGTTTAAACTCCCAGGTCTAATCTTAGGGCTTCCAGGGTACTACATAGAATAAGTAAGCATAACCCATATATGCAACTATGAATATTTCAATTACAATACAGAGAAAATAATAGATTATGCTAAATAAGTAATTCAAAGATTAAACTTGGAAGACTTAATCAAATTTAGCCCCTATCATGCACACACCCCTAGCCAGATTTCCAATTTTTCTCCTTTTCAACTCCTAGGTCTGATCTTAGGGCTTCCGAGGTATTACATAGAATAAATAAGCACAACCCATATATGCAACTATGACTATTTCAAATACAATATAGAGAAAACAATAGATTTATGCTAAATAAGTAATTCTAAGATTAAACTTGGAACACCTAATCCAATTTAGCCCCTATCATGCACACATCCCTAACAAGATATTTAGCTACTCACAGATGATGAAACAGAGACTATATTAATAAATAAATCTATGTCATTCATCATCAAGAGTAAATTTCAAGCTCAAGGTTGTTCTTCAATGGAGGGTTTTACCTTAAGGAGGAAGAAGAAGATGAAGAAAAGATCTCTCTCTTTTTCTCTCTCGAGATAATCAAAACAATACAATTTTGAATGTTCATGTAAAGGATATTATATTCCTCTATAAAAGGAGTGCCAATTAGGGAAAATGTACTGCTCTTTTCTTGTGCATTTTCTTCCTATTTTGTCTTTAGCAGCCTCGAAGATGTCTTTGTGCCAAATCTGGACCATTTTACCCTCTTTAGTGCGACCTTAGTTGTGAGGCACCTGCGTTTCGCAAGTGCTTATCCATGGGGCACAAGTGTCTCATAGATCTGGACTAGAACTCCAAATAGGATCATGCATTTGAAACTTGCACAACACCTGTGTTTCGCATGTCCTCTTTCAGCCTCAAACTAGTGCATTCAGCCTTTGACCTATGTTTCATAGATGTCATACTACGAAGCGCAGGTCCGCTTCTTCCAGCACTATACTTTTTGTTGAATGCTTTTGCTTTACCTATTTAAGTTCAACACCTACACAAGCCAAAGAGAAAGGGCATAAAATCTTCCTAAATTGATTGAAAATAAATAAAAAGCTTATGCTTAATAGCCTAATGAGTTGGTAAATTACAAAATCATCAATCCCTAGTATCCCTCATTGATCCTTTTCATTTTTTTCTTGATCAACCGCAATGAAAATCGAAGCCAATTCTCAAGTTGACTCTCTTTTGAACGTATCCTCCTTGACACTTGAAAATTAATAATAAATGAGAAAAAAGTGTAAGCTGGCGTGATAAGAAGTGGAAGAAAGAAATAGGTTAAAGATATGAAGAAAAAAAAAAGAAAATAAAGCAAAAGAGAAAAAGAGAAAAATGAAGTTGATCTCACAAAAACACCTTGTGGTATGAAAAATGCCAAAATATAAGAAGGGTAGAAAAGAAGGAATCAGAAGGGTGAAAATGTTGTGGAAAAGTAATGAAGTGGTCAAGCATGATAAATGAGTAACTAAAAGTCAAACTTTTACCCTACCAACCCTTTAGCCTTTATTACAAGCTTTTTCATTCCTTAGTTCATAGCTAGCAAAGAGAGTAGATTTTATCCCTAGTTTTCGAATAGATAATAGATTTAACTTTTGTAATTGAAGATTATTATTAATCAAGTAGATATCTCAATTTATTTTGGTAAGAATGTCTTATGACTTCTTTTATGTTATTCTTCTAGCCATGGGTATCTAAACCCAGATCTGGGGTTGTGAACCCTAATGATACAAATTTGTTAAAATTGAGTTTGAGCTATTGATCATTTGATTGATTTTTTCTTTGTAACTTTTTATTGGTGATAAGAGTCATCCAATCCAACTCAATTACCTTTATAAGGTTTAAGAGAGCAAATTTGGGTTGGGTTAGCATCAATCTACAATGACTCAAGGCATAACCCTTGTTTAATGGATTCTCCTTGACATAGATTGAATTACAAATTGGAAAACAAGTAATTGGGTAGAATGAAGTTCTCTTCAATTTGAAAAAATTGAAATAGATCGACACTGGTGGTGATATTGAAAGGCACCCATGAGTTGCTAAGTATGTTGCTTGCACGTTTAGCCCTATACCTATCTCAATTATTTCACATTAGGTGATTTAGGGGTATAAACCCTATATTGGGGACATCTTCCTAGAATTATCTCTAATTTCTCACAACCCTAGCTCAATAAAATAATAGTTATAGATAAACTTTATCTCTAAATTCGAATAGTTTCTATTCTTGCAATATTTTAATATTTAGCACTAAATAGTCTTGGCTTCGAACTGTCTCTGCGGGATTCAATCCCCACTACTTGTTGGATATCTATATCTGCATTGATCATATACACTACCCTATATTGGGAGTAAATTTTAAAAAAATCAATGCACATGAGGCCTATACAAAAATAAAAAATTAAAAGTAAAGAAAAACACTTGGGTTGCATCCCAAGAAATACCGGATTTAATGTCGTGGCATGAAACATGTATTTTAACAACTTAGGCTTCATCAAAGAACTCTATGGTTTACCTCTAATGCAGCACCTAATTTAATGTTGTGGCAAAATGCTTGTATTTTGGCTACTTAGACTTTACCAAAATGCCCTATGAGAGGCAAATTTAATGTCGCGGCAAGATGCATATACCTTGGTTACTCAGGCTTCGGCAAGATACACCTTCTATAATACCTTTACCTCTTCAATTATTCTTCACCCATTGGCTATTCACTTTGAACCTCTTACTTTCCCAATTTTCAAGCTCGATAGAACAATAAGGGAACAATTATACCACACGATATGGTTCCATCCATGTATCTAACAACCCAAAAGATTCTTAGGTCAAAACTACGTCTTAAAAAAGAAAATAGTAGGAAAACAACACCAAACCAAACAACAAACCTTAGTATGGTTCGTTGTAGGGTCCAACGGGTCGTTGGATGTGGTTGTTGTTTGTTATTCTTGAGAGTTGTCAAAATATTCCCCAAAACCCACGAGGGGATGTACAGACCGTGGTTTGATTGAATGGGTCATCATTTGTGGTCATTAAATAATATTTAGAGAATTTTGGTGAAATAATGGGAAAAACAACGGATAGACCAACGGTCCATTGTTTAAGACCACGACCCGTTGTATGGGTCATTGATTCTGCCAGTTTGTTGAAAATTTCGAGCTAAGTTGTAAATATTATAGGTATGTGGATGGACCTGAGATTAATGAATTTATAGAAACAAGATGTTAAGATCGATTCCTAAGTGTAAGAAGTGCATTGGATGCAAATTAAGGTAATAAGGAACATCTAGTACAAAGTTGAGTTGATAGCCTTCTTATCGAGTGAGTTTTCGTATAAATTCTCATAAGTTTCAACTTTAAAAGACCATAGCTACCATTTTGTAAAGTGTTTTTGGGTGATTCAACAAATCAAATTGAATCCTTTAGAGTCTTCTTTCCAACGCATCTGACCTTGTGTCAATAAATATTTGGAGTAAAAACTTATGAGCAGTTTAGTGAAACAACAACAGGCATTGGACGAACCTCAGTACGGGTCATCCTATCAAACAACGACCCATCCTGTTGGTCATTGAAACTTCCAGTTTTAGGCTTTCATTTAGTAGTTTGGGGCATTTTGGTAAACTCCTATGCTTCTAATTCCTTAATGACGTTCTTTTGGGCTTCCTTAAGTTAGATTAAAGGGATTAACCTTGCATAAATCCTTACCCTCTCTAAAAGAACGATAGTTGGATTTTCTGTCAAGAATGGAGTTAGGGTTCTTCATCAAACCACTTCAAATCTTCTTGGGCTCTTCAATACAAGTCAAGGATTATCAACCCACGTATGTAGGATTATAAATGGGGAAAATTCTTTTACCCTCATACCCTTTCAAGTTCAAATTAATGATTTCTACTTCTCAAGTTCTAAATTGTGAAATTCTAGGGTTTAACCCATATCAATGCAATCTTCCATGCTATCTCTATGGGTTCAATTCTCTCATGTTCAATTGTATGATTTAAGCCTAATGGAAAGACTTTACACTTAATTTAATTATAAATACATGATTTTATGTTATTACAAATTATGCCCTATTATGCATGTCTTATGAAAATTCAAGCCTATGATCGATGATTTCATGTATGAGAAGTTATCTAGTATGTACGAATATTTATGAAATTGATCGTGGGCAAAATAGCATGTCCAAGTGATACTGTATAACTTAATTTTACCTTGTTTATCGAATTA